>BQNB010062364.1:4319-36107 GCA_026074375.1 Tanacetum coccineum | reverse complement strand
ATTGAATTATCATCTTCAAAGCGATTAACAAAACTGGCTTTTGACAAAAGAGAAACTGAAATAACACCTCTAGTGATAGAGGGAGCATAATGACAATTGTTCAAGACAATAACTAATCCACTAGGGAGCTCTAAATGATAAGTTCCAATTGCTTCAACGGCTGCACGATGACCATCGCCCACGTACAGACTTAAAGCGCCTGGTTTCAGCTTCCTACTTCCCCGTAGACCCTGAGTAGTAATACAAATATGAGTACCACAACCAGTGTCATAAATCCAAGATTTACTAGGGAATGAGTAGAGTTCTATGGTGAAAATACCTGAAGCGCTAGCTCCCTGAGGTAGCTTCTTCTTTTTCATCAACTCGGTGAGATACACGGGACAGTTCCTTCTCCAGTGCCCAACTTCACCACATTGGTGACAGATGGCGTCCTTTGCTGGGTTATCCTTCTTAGGTGGTGGAGAAGTCTTAGGTTTAGGAGCAAATGGAACATTGTTATGAGCATAGCCCATCTTGTTCTTTCCTTTACCTTTACCTCCGAAGTAGCTAGCTCCTTGTCTTGACACTATTCTAAATGGGCCACATACATCGGTGTGTATTAGTCCAAGTAGATCTTTAGCCCTTTCCACTTGATGTGAATAGGGTTTTCTAGCCATCTTACCAGACAAGCATGAAACACATTTTCCTAATGACTCAATGTCAATAGAATTGAGAAGTCCATCATGTTGCAACTTTTCAATGCGTTTCTTGCTAATGTGTCCAAGACGACAGTGCCACAAGAGAGAAGAGTCTAAATTAATTTTGGCTCTTTTATTAGTAATTGCATACATAGAACTATCGTTTGTATTAGAACAAGACATATCAATTTCAAAAATGCCATCCCGTGGAACAGCCATAAAATAAACTAGATTATCCTTTGAAACTGAAATAACATTGTTATCATCAAAACGATTAATAAATCCATCGTCAAACAAACGCGAAACTGAAATAACACCTCTAGTAATAGAGGGAGCATAATGACAATTGTTCAAGACAATAACTAATCCACTAGGGAGCTCTAAATGATAAGTTCCAATTGCTTCAACGGCTGCACGATGACCATCGCCCACGTACAGACTTAAAGCGCCTGGTTTCAGCTTCCTACTTCCCCGTAGACCCTGAGTAGTAATACAAATATGAGTACCACAACCAGTGTCATAAATCCAAGATTTACTAGGGAATGAGTAGAGTTCTATGGTGAAAATACCTGAAGCGCTAGCTCCCTGAGATAGCTTCTTCTTTTTCATCAACTCAGTGAGATACATGGGACAATTCCTGCTCTAGTGCCTTATTTCAACACAATAGTGGCAAATGGCGTCCTTTGCAGGGTTATCTTTCTTAGGTGGTGTAGGAGTCTTAGGTTAAGGAGCAAATGGAACATTGTTATGAGCATTGCCCATCTTGTTCTTTCCTTTACCTCGACCCCCTTTACCAGCTTTATGCGGTTTATTCTTTTGGTTTTTCTGAACCCTTCATGCTCGTATTGCATGAAGTGCAGGATTAGCATCTTTCTTTGGCAACGTTTCTTCATGCAGCTTAAGCATGGCATGTAGTTCATTCACGGTCTTCCCCCATGCCGTGCATATTGTAATTCTGTACAAAGCTGTTAAAATCCTTATTCAGAGAGACTAAGATAAGACTCACTTCAAGATTTTTCCCAACTGGTTGACCGAGTCGCTCCAAGTTGTCAATGTAGCCTTTTATCTTTAGAACATGAGAGCTAACCGATTGACCTTCCTCCTGCTTGCAAGTGTGAAATTCTCTTACAGTCTGTAGAAGTTCTTGTTTAGCTTGTTTGAAAAACATGACTTTTAGTTCCTGGAGCATGTCATAAGCACCAAGATGAGCTAGATTTCGTTGGATCTCTAGGTCTATGGTTAATAACATGAGCACAACAACTTCCTTTTTCCCTTTAACCCATGCAGCGTGAGCTGTAAGAGCCTTAGGAGGAACTTGTTGTCCAAGTTGTGCAACTGGTGCAACAGGAATAGGATGCTTAAGGTAATTTTCCTTGTCTTCAGTTAAAAGTACCAAACAAAGTTGTATATACCAATCAATGAAGTTAGGTCCAGTGAGTTTTTGTTCCTCAAAGAAACTCCTGAATACCAAATTGTTTCCTACTGAGGTAGTCATCTACAATAAAAGTTCAAACAATTAGTATTTTTGATAATTACATTCTTAATAGAATTAACTACCCAATTAATTTACTAATTAAGACTAAGATCTAGCTTGCAGTCCTACTTATTACCCAAGGTCTGACCAGGATGTAAACAAGTGGGGCAAGAGGTAAGTGTCGAACGTTAATTCCAATTTAATGCAACTCTTAGATTTATGATACTTGTCAAAACATTAGTCAGCATGTAGCAATGTTAAGAGCATGTTTAGTATCATCTTATGCCTCGGGTCCAGGGTCTGACAAAGAGACTCGAATTAAGTCGACCAAACGAGAACGTGTAAAAATCGTCAAAGGTCTGACCAGTAGGCGAAATTCACCATGGGTTGGTATGGGTCCAGGGTCTGACCAAGAGACTCAAACCAAGTGCACGTGTTCTACGATTGGGTGGCATAGACTTAAATTTTCTAGGGGTATTCACATAAATGTGTCAAAACGTGTATGACTCGCGTGTTCTTACACCTTTTTATATATAAATAAACATAAACATATATAAATATATAACAAGGATCAGGACCCTCACGGTAACTCCAATCGAACTCGCAAAGAAGCGGAGAAATAGGTCAGCGCGAAACGTATAAAAAACCTTATTTCTTTAGGAAATTACGTCAATGCAACCCGCCTTATACCTCTCTTATAGTTTGTTCTAGTGGATGAGCCATACTTCCCATGAGTCCATAGCATCTAGTTTTTAATTCAATAAAAACAAAGTTTCATAGTTTAACGTCTTATTAATTATTTACAAAAAACAGTTTTCCATGAAACAAATGGTTGGTCACTATAAGCATGCATTAGGCGTGTAAAAATTAATAGACTATATAAACATCATCTTTTAAGGCATATGGCATATTTAATTAGGCGCATAAACAATTAGACATTAAATAATCATGCATACTAAGATTCATAATTCAAAAGATGACATTTAAGCATACAAGTAAACATGTAAAATTCGAGGTCTCTCGCGAGTCTTCCCCAAATAGAGAACCATAAGATCCTCACTAGGTTTTCTGCTAAAGTGCCTAGATCACCCCATTCATCACAAAATTTATGATTGAGTGGGTCTTATAGCCGGAATAGACAAAATTAAAAGGAAGCAAACAATTCTTAATTAAAAATTTAATTTTCCTTTTAACCTATATTAACTTTTAATAGTTTTCAAGATCAATGTCAACTTATTTTATTTATCTTATGGCAAGAATCTAATATTATTGTCATATTTTCTAATAAAACATAAATAAATTATCAAGCGCAGCATATCATAGACTTTGTTTTAATAATAGGCATGTAAACTAGGCGTATAATTAAAACAAACACGTGTAACCCATAAGCTTAAAACTATTGCTGTGATGCCACTGTTGGGATTTAACATCTAGGTAACCAAGTTAGCTACGAGTACGCAGCGGATTTGGATCTAGTAATAGCATATGATTAACACGTGACTGAAAAGTAAATAGAAAGCGTACCTCTCAGTAATTGATCAAGAAAAAGAATTAAGTGACTAAAACAATCACCTATACGGTTGCTCATACAATCACATCAACCGAATGTATTAAGCTATCCTAGGCTTAACTTCACGAACAATCAACCCTTGAATAATTACCCGATTACCAAACAACTTCTTGACTTGTAATCGAAAAAGCACAAACCGAATTAGGTTTTACAAAACCCTAATTATTACCGAATTCTTAATAGCCGAATCAAACCAATACCCAAAACTCTTAAGGGTTTGTTTTTCGAACAGAAGACCAAACAAAACACCTTGTTAACGATTCTTGAATGTCAAGCAGGGAGTGAAACAAGAATGGATGCACCTTTGGCATGACTCATGTGTGTGTGAGTGATTTCTCACACCGTCCCCCATTTGATATTATATGCGCATTATGAAGATTATTATTTGTTTAAGGGGCGTATGGATGCATCCTATGTTTGTTTTGTATTCGATGGATTATGACATTATGACATATATATATTTGGTGACTGATGCATGGGTGCAATCCACGTCTTTCACAATTTGGAGCTCGCGACTCCATGGTTACTACGATATGATTTGTTTGGGCTCTGGGAATTGGACTTGACTTCTTTACACTTTGACTTGATTTCCTTATTTTATGAATTGACTTCTGATTTATCTTATCTTATATTGTATTCCTTTGATTATGTCTTGTGATATCCTTTGTACCTTGTATCATATCCTTTGATTATCTATTATCTTTTGAGTTCAATTATATATATCTGTTCACTGGGCATTGTAAGCTCAGCCGCACTTTCTTTTCCTGCGACAGGTATCTAAGCTAGGAGCTGAGGTTTGCTTTCGGGATATGAGTGCTGAGTGTGAACTTACCCTAGAGATCTTTGTTTCGATATATGATTTGATACTTTTCGAGACATTCGTTATTTCAGTTATTTTGTTTGGATATGTCTGTCATTTGAGAACTTATGTACTTTAAGTCATGTTGACTTATTTTCCTTTGGTGATTTATTTGAGACTTCTGCCGTTTATGCTTGTGTTATGATTGTGTATGTCTTTGATGTCACACCATATTTGTAATACTTCTACCCTTTTGGGTCGGGGCGTTACAACTACTATATTTAGTTATCATGTGTTTGCCCTTGTGCATTAAAATTGATTCTGAAGCCCCCATATGGGAAGATATTATAAAAAAGCCGATGAACAGAAGGCCGGTTGACGAGATCAAGAAAGATGACAGGTTTTTTTGGATACAATGTTTATTGATGCAGAAATGGGAAATACCACATTTATAGTCGAGCTCATCTGTCAATATCCTCATCTGATACGGAATGTCAACCATAATAATCAAACTATATTCCACATTGCTGTCGAACATCGCCATGAGGGTATGTACAACCTATTGTACGAGAGAAGCTCATATGAGGATTTAATAAAACAAGATGTAAATGGAAAGAGTGTGTTGCACTTAGCTGCTAAGAGTGCAAAGAGAAAGCGGCTTCAAGATGTGTCGGGAGTTGCTTTCCAAATGCAACGAGACCTATTATGGTTTAGGGTACATATTCCTCTCCAAGCTTCCCTAATTCTTTCATTATATATCAGTGGCCTTTCTTTTTTGCTTTATATTGCTTTTTTTTTATTTGGGCATGAATGTTGGCATGAGCAAAAACTAGGTCATTTATGAAAAACTCGAATCTGTTGTTTTGTAGGAAGTAGAGTCTATGATTCCACCATATTATAGAAAGCGGAAGAACAAGGATGGCCTAACACCACACGAGTTATTCACAAAAGAACATAAAGATCTAGTTGCAAAAGGTGAGGACTGGATGAAAGGAACAGCTAGTCAATTTATGGTGGTTGCAGAACTTCTTGCCACCATAGTGTTTGCTGCAGCTTTTACTGTTCCGGGCAGTTACAACCAAACCAATGGTATCCCTATCTTCAAATCTGAAGCAACATTTATGGTTTTTGTAGTGGCCGACGCCATTTCTCTTTTCTCATCAGCAGCTTCAATCATGATGTTCTTATCTATCCTTATGTCCCGTTACGCTGAACGTGATTTCTTGCAATCATTACCGAGAAAGTTGATGTTGGGTCTAGCAACTCTTTTTCTATCTATAACAACCATGACAATCGCGTTTAGTGTCACCTTTTTTGTACTTTACTCTAATCATTTGAGATGGGTGCCAATCCTTATCCGCCTGTTTGGTGTGGTGCCAGTCTTCCTATTTGTTCGGATGATATGTCCTCTCTTGGCAGATATATATCGCTCAACATATGGTTCTACATACCTCTTTAGGCCCAAGAAACATGTTCTTTACTACGAAAACTGTGAGTACAAACCATTCTTCATGCGTCTTTTTTCAAGATGTACCTGATTGTTATAATTTGTATTTCGATGACTCTGTAGTGTCTTGTAATAAAGTGGGATTTGGAAACACAAGTACTACAGTATACATATTTGTGTATAGATCAGTTTTAGTTTCTCCAAACTCGATTCAGTAACCATGTATTACATTTGTCATCCTAGCTACAGGTCTTTTTGTAATCATGTTTTAAGTGTACTTTGGAATCATATTAATGTAATATTTTGGTTTTCAACAGCTTTTTGTAATCATCATATGCTTGGTTTATCTTTTTTAATGGATCTTTGATTTCGGCGACGTATTTACCCTATGGCCGTTTTCTGACGCCTCTGTATCTGATCGCTGTTGCCGATCGTGGTGGTGTGGCGGTACGCATCGGGGAATTGGAGTGTTTGGGAAAGGGGACTGCGGTGCGCATCGGGGAATTGTAGTGTTTGGGAAAGGGGATAATAGGGGTTGGGGTTAGGGTTTGGGAGGTGATGCCCCCTTTGCCTTGATTTTGGTTTTTGATTTTGGTTTTGGTTTTGATTTTGTATTTTTGGAAAGGAGATAATTGTGGTTGGGAAAAGGTCTAGGTGTGTGTAAAGACTATTACACCCCATTCTTTCACCTATTATTTCTATTTTTATTAGGGTGAAAATCATTAAATAGTAATCAAGTTTAAGATCTGTTTCAATTTGATACCTCAAATTTTGTATTAACGCTTAAAACCATCAAAGTTTCTAATTTGTTTCATTCTTGTGTAATTTTCATGTTGGGGTGGCCTGAATGAAACACTTCTCAAACTTGGTTATTATTTTGTGATTATTTTTTTATGTTTAGTTGTGCATTAAAGGTTGTACATAAAGTTGGTTGGAAGTAGTTAAATTTAGGGGTGAGTGTTTAAAATTAATGTATAACATGTTAATGCATACATGGACACTATAAAGAAACAATACTTGAGAAATTACATAAGAATGAAACAGTTTTGAAAATTTGATAGTTTTTATGGTTAACATAAATTTTAAGGTATCAAATTTGAACACTCATGAAACTTGGTTACTATTGTGTGACACATATGCAAAATACATCTATGTTGTTTGTCAAAAAACCGTCTCACATTCCTTGTCAACACCTCGCTCAAAATTCATCCCTTCGTTAGTAAATTGAGGCATCGTACGTCCCTGAATATTAGCGGTGCAAAAAAAATGTCTGTTAAGTACTTACGTGGTCTAACAAGGGTATTCTTGTCTTTTTTTGCTTCCACGGAGATATATGGTGAACCATTGACTTTTAAAAACTTTTTTTTTTAATTTTTTTAACAACATTTACTTTTTTTCTAATTTCTTTAAAAAAACTTTTTTTAAAATAACATACCAAAAAAAGTTTTTTACTTGGTAAACATTTTACTTTTATTCAAAAAAAATCGAGCGTTATTTTAAAAAATATACATATTTTTAAATTAAGTACGAAATTTTTTTAATTTTTTATTGAATAACGCACGAAAAAGAAATTAGAAAAAAGTAAATTTTATTAAAAAAAATGCAAAGGTTCACCATACATCCTTGTGGAAGCAAAAAGACAAAAACTTAGACCACGTTAGTACTTAACGGGGAAAAATTCGCACTGTTAGTCCTCAGAGACGTACGGTGCCTTAATTTACTAACTTATTTTACGCGAAGTATTGACGAAGGACGTGAGACTGTGTTTTGGCAAACCACAAGGATGTTTTTTGCACTTCCATCTTTATTATATTTCTTTTTTTAAATAAATCACTTTAATTAAAACCCAATTTTCTAGCTTATTTTGAAACTTAAGAGTTTATTATATAAGTTTGAAATCTCAAAATAAGCTAGAAAATTGGGGCATATGAAATATAAACCCAAATCAAATTTGATTTTGAGTTCTAATTTTCTGACTTATTTTGAGACTTAAGAGCTTATATAAGTTTATCATATAATAATAAACTTATATAAGCTCACAAGTCTCGAAATAAGCTGAAAAATTAGAGCTTATATTTCATAAACCAAGACAAACACCCCTTTATTAAAGATGTGAACAACACTTATGCTTGGACGAACTTTTATTATAACAAGCAAGATACCCGCGCCTTGCCGTGGGGCATAATTTTTTTGCGAATCAATTTTGAAAGAATATTGAGCGGAATATGTCCGTACGTTGCGGCAGAGCTGGCTTGTATACAACACATTTTTTAACAATAACAGAATTTGAATGAGTATCTGTCGTTAAGGCAAAAGTATACGTCTTTTATAGAGCGAATATATTTGAGAAATATAGCTTATTATATAAGGAAGTCGTAAATAGTAAAAAGTTAAGGGTATGTTTTGTAAAAAAAAATCCTGTTTATATTAAAATTCAATATTTTTTATAAAATCGTGCGTATGTTAGAAGCATTTTAATATTGGGCTCGTTTTGTTCGAAATTCAAAGATCTTTCCGATGATAATGAATCGGTAGATATGTGCTATATATTTGATAAATAAAGTTTATTATATAAAAAATCATAAATAATTAAAAGTTGAAGGTCCGTTTTATAACTTTTCTTTTTATATTTGATCTTGGGCCATTTTCTTGTTGTTGGGCTAAAGTTTTTGGCCCGGTGCAAAACTACGTCGTTTTACATCGTCTATGCAATTCAAAGATCTTTTCGATGGTTTTTTTATCTGAATGAATCGGTAGATATGCGCTATATATTTGATAAATAAAGTTTATTCTATAAAAAATTAATAAATAATTAAAAGTTAAAGGTCCGTTTTGTAACTTTTCTTTTTATATTTGATCTTGGGCTATTTTCTTGTTGTTGGGCTAAAGTTTTCGGCCCGGTGCAAAACTACGTCGTTTTGCATCGTCTATGATATATATATTAATATCTTATACTATATAAGATTAAGTTGAGGGATTTGAATTGGCAATATTAATGACATAGTGTATTGATCCACAATTAGGGTGTGTTTAGATGAGGGCTTATAGGGGCTTGGGCTTTTAAAATAAGCCCTGTTTGTCACGCGGACTCATGAAGTCATAAGCCCTTATAAGCCCCAGCCCCCTAAAAGGGGCTAAAAACATTAGCTCGGGGCTTATGAACAAAAAATTACTTATATACCCCTAAAAATATCTAACATATACCAAAAATTTATTTAATTATGTCCTTTTTAGTCATTTTACAATAATAAGCCCCAGCCCTAGCCCATTTGCCAAACAAGTTAAAAAAAATAATAATTGCATGTTACCGTGATAGTTCACAAGGCCATCACTAAAATTTGCATTTATCATACAATACGTTTTCTTTTATGTAATTAAATGTTACTTATAGCATAAAAATCATCTCAGACAAAAGAAAACGTTTTTTCCTTAATTAAAAAGTTGTTATGATTTTATATATATGTTTCTTTTATTATCACGTTATGACTTTCCTTTCTTTAGAACGAAAGATACGTTACATAAATGAGACCAAATAACTCCTTTTTTGGGATATGAAACAATAAATCGAATGTTTTCAACCCACCAACCCATTCAACAAAATGTCAGAGAAACATGAGAAGACATTGTGAGCATTTCTATTCATTGCTTGAAACTGGATTATGAAGAGTTTGTGAGTTACCATCTGCCCTCATGATTTGAAAAGAACTTTTCTGCTCTTCTTTGTAGATCTTATAGTCAATGATTAGAATTTTGGTTGACAAAGGAGTAGCTTCAGTGGTTACATCATCTCCATCATCTAGAATAATCTCAAAACATTATTTAAGATCTTCTTTTTCCTTCTCATCATCAACTCCTTCAGCTTTTACTTGCTCATCTAACTTCTACTTTTTGTCTACTTCATGTTCTAGCTTAGTTCCTGCCCCTTGATATAAAAGCGTTTATCCACCTGTGTTCTCTTTCATACAACTTCTAGATCTCTTCAAAATGTTTGTTCTTCAAATGAGCATGTTTGTAACCACCCATATTTTTTAGATAAGTGCTCATTAAGTATCTAAGTTGAGCTTTGGTTGGTGGTTTGTTTCTAATTTGTTCAGCTCTTTGTGCAGCAAAAAAATTCTTTCTCTTTGCAATCAAATCTTTTAGCATCCAAGGTCTCTCTTCAACAGATAATTGTTCTCTTTCTTCTTCCTGAAGCCTTTCTGCTAGTTGTGCGTCTGCATCTATTCTTGCTTGAATTAAATCCTATGTTTCAAACAATGCAGCATTAGAAGCTTCCTCTTGTCTTTCTTTTTCAATTCTAGCTTCTTTTTCCATTTTTGATTGCAACTAAACATCAAGATCTCTTGAAACTTGTTCATCCATCATAACTTGATCTTTCCTTTTCAAAGGCATTTCAGGCTTAACCATTTTTGCCTTGCCCTAATCTTTAGGTTGTGATGGTTTTTGAGAAGAGACTATTGTTTCAGTAGACTCTTGTAAAACAATACCTTTAACATTGGGTCTTGTGATAGCAGCAGCTGTAACTGTTGTTGCACCAGTTACCTTTGCTTTTATTTCAACTAAGGTCTGAGCCAGTGTAAGTTCTTCCTTAGTAACTAGGATTGTAGAAGCAACAACACTATCTTCAATATCAACAGTAGTAAGTTTTTCACCATGCTCTACCTTTTCACCAGATGATTCATCTACAACTACCTCATCACCATCAAGATCATTAACTCCAAACATTTCTTGATCGTTCATCCTCCATTGAGTTTCATCAACCAACATAATCTCTACATCTTGGTCAATGTTATCAATTATCCTCCTCAGTTTGGATGCATCCTCCTGATGACCTAAACTATCTTTCTCCTCGGAGGATTTCACTCTGGTAGCTGCACCAATCTTCTTTAATCTTTTAAGCTTTGTGAATCTTGACTTTCTTTTCATCTCCAATGTCTTGACTCTCTTCTTCAAACCAACAATCTCCTTTTCTTGAGAAGTCATTGCTTCCTTTAAGTGAAGAACCTGTTTTTGTAATTTGGTACACAAAACCATCAATTCATTAAGTTGTATTATATCCTCACCACTAGGTAGTGGATCATTAATAGGTATTGGAACACTGTCCTCATGTTAAATCTCATGTTGATGAATCTCAACTTCCTTTCGGAGCTTCCTCCTGGACTTTTTCTTCTTCTGAGGTTGTGATGATGTAGATGGTTAAGTAAGAATAGGTGTGTCTTATGCTTCAGTTGGAATATTATAACTTTTACCCATATCTTCAACATGTTGCACCATCATAGTATCAAATAAAGGTGTGATAGCCTCAAAAAAACCTCTACCTTCCCTTTTCATATTTGCAAAAATCTTCTTAGTATGACAGGGAGCATCAAAAATCTCTTTATGGTGTGACATATCCCCAAGTTGTTGATTGATAAATAGTTGAACAAACCTTGGATACATTAAAAACTTAATACCATCATCCAAGTTCTTCAGCATGCTTTGAAAGATATACTTAGGAAAATTGAACTTTTGATTATTTGCCAAGCAGATTATGGCAGATGCCATAGTGCTACTAAATTCATTCCAGGCAGTGGTTTTAGCACTAAGGAATTATAGAATGGTGTGAATTAAAAACTTTCATTGTGGAGAAAAGAAAGCTTTATAAAAAGTATGCTTTTGAGATAGCTTTTCATACCCCATTCTTGCCAATTCTTTAAAGATAGCTTCATTAGGTAAACAAGTAGTACCTTCAGTGTCATCCAGTCTAAGATCACTTCTAATAGATGTTTCATTAACAATAACCTTCTTCTCATCTACTAGGTCTTGTATCCAAACATCTTCATTAATGGTTTTAACCTTGGGGGAAGTTCAAAACTGTGTAAGACATGAAGTGTAAAGAGTAGGGTTCACCGTTATAGCATACTTGATCGGATTAGAATTGAGAAAATTGATAATTTGCTAGAATCCTTCACTTTTAGTAGGTTTCTTCAAAAACGCAACCAAATTATGTGTTTTAGCGAATGTGGGTATTGACATTGCGATGGGTTTTATGAATTGATGATGAAATTCAGTTAGGGTTTATGGTTAGAGAGTATTTGAATGATCAAAAACGATTAAAAGAAAGATATAAACCCTTAATTAAAGTAATCGTTTTATTTATTACAAAGTACCCTCAGCAGCATTAACCGACACCAGCAGTGGTAAGTGGATGCCTAGCAGCATTAACTTTCAACTGGCAATAGATCATTAACTTTCAACTAGTAGTACTAAGATATACTAAGAAGCATTATCTTAGAACCAGCAGCATTAAGTATACAGTTAAACCAAAATACCAAACACTCATTCTCTCTTTCTATTTTTCATCTCACTTTTATCTCTCAATTCTTTTACTCACCACAACACTCTGTCTATTTTTTAAATCCCACATCTCTCTATCTATTTTTAAGCTTACTGAATCTCTCATTTCTTTTACTCACTAATACACTCTATCTATTTTTAAGTCACACAACTCTCTATTTGTTTTTAAGCTCACCACATCTCTCTTTTCTTTTCCTCACTTAACACAAGAAGATTGTTAGACAGTAATGTACAAAATTTCATCAATTCCATTAGTTTTATACTGTCCTCCCCATTTCCAAGTGTGTAACCTCTTGAGAGAGGTGGTTCATTGGACTCTTAAATCCAATCTCAAACCTAGTTTAAGCATCTACATCCCTAATATGGTATCTTAGCACCTGAGATGACTACCTAAACCAGTTCCCTAAGGACTTGGCTCATTAAGTGTTGCCATATATTAGGTCTTAAGTTATGTTACCATTGTCTTGCTCTAAAGCAGTAGTGGCAACCCTTTCCATTCTGCCTCCCCACTCCTTATAGACAGTCTCATCTGCTACAAGATTAGTAGATCCATTAGACTGAGATATGTAGTGATCTTTTCATTTGATTGTAACTCTAATAATAGGCTAGCAGCACTAACTTTTGCCTAAAAACATTAAGTCATGCTGACAGTATTAAGTAATGCCCAGTAGTACTAATTCTTGAGTTACCAGTTCTAATCTTCAAATCCATCCAAAAAGCATCTCTAATCCATTCCAATCACTTGTCAACGAATTTCACTTCAGAGATTAAGTAATCCAATGCTAACAACATCAAAAGCCTTGGTGAGAAGATCTGCAATATTTTGGTCTGTGTGAATTTTAATCACTTGAATCAATTTCTTCTTATAACTATCTTTGATGAAATGATGTCTTATCTCTATATGCTTGGTTTTAGAGTGAAACACTGGATTTTTAACAATACATATTGTACTTTCATTGTTAATGTAAATCTTGGTGTTCATGAAGTTGAATCCATAGTCAAGTATTTGATTCTGGATCTACAACACCTGCCTACAACAATTAGCAGTAGCAACATACTCTGCTTCAGTAGTGGAATTTACAACTATAGTTTGCTTTTTACATTGCCATGAAATTAGTCTTTTTCCAAGAAATTAACAACCTCATGTTGTGGATTTCTTGTCAAGACTAGCACCAGGATAATCACTATCTCAAAAGGCTTCCAAGTTAAAAGGTGAATCCCTAGGATACTAAAGGCCTAATTTGGGTTGACCTTTCAAGTATATAAAGATCCTCTTCACTACATGAAGAGGAGAGACTTTAAAAGTAACTTGGAACCTTACACAAGCACATACAGCAAATATGATGTCTGGCCTAGAAGCTGTTAAGTACATCAATGACCTAATCATTGATCTGTACATATAAACATCTACATTTTTAGCTTCTTCATCCTTGATCAATGGTTTATTAGGCTCCATTAGAGTGCTTGTTGTCTTTACTGAGGAGTAGTCAAACTTCTTCAATATATCAACCATATATTTATCATGGCTGATAAAGATACCATCACTCTTTTGCTAAACTTGAAGTACTAAAAAGAAAGAAAGTTCTCCTATTGAGCTCATTTGGAACTTGTCATGCATCAGCTTTTCAAACTCAGTACTCATCTCTTGCTTAGTTAACCAAAGATGATATCATCAACATAAACTTATACTAACTGGATATCATCTTTGTCCTTCTTAATAAATAATGTTTTATCAATTTGACCCTTATGAAACCATTGTCTAGCAAATAAGTTGACAATGTCTCATACCATGCTTTTGAGGCTTGATGAAGTCTATGATGAGCCTTTTCTACTTTGTAGACTTTGTCTGGAAAGTATGGATCTTCAAAACTAGGAGGTTGGCACACATGCACCTCCTCTTCTGTAGTACCATATAGAAAAGCACTATTTACATGTATTTGATAGACTATAAATCCCATGAATGAAGCATAAGCTAGAAATAACCTTATAGCTTCAATCCTTGCTATTGGAGCAAATACTTCATCATAATTTATCCTCTCTTTTTGAGTATACCCCTGAGCAACCAGCCTTGCTTTGTTCTTTACCACTATGCCTCTTTCATCCTTCTTGTTTCTAAAAACCCATTTAGTACCAATTACCCACTTATCTCTAGGTAAATCTACCAAAGTCTAAACATTTAGCAGTTTAAATTGTAGAAGCTCATCTTGCATTTCTTCCACCAAGCTTCGATCTTTTATGGCTTGAACATATTTCTTGGGTTCCATTTGAGATAAGAAATAGGCAAACAGATAATTTTGAAAGTCTTTATGATTCGTCCTCCTAAGCTTGTTAACTGAGAAAATCAAACCATGTTCTTCATTTAGCTTTGTCATTTGTCTTATCTGTTGTCAAATCCCCAATCACTTGATCTTCAGGATGATCTCTATGAAATTTGATGAAAGGAGTATCAGGAACTGCATAAGATGAACTCCCATTGTTCATATTAACCTCTTTTTCCACATCTTCATCATCATAAGCATTTCCAAAAATTCCAATATCATCCATTGAAGACACATTTGGAACATGTGGAAGAGTAAATACATTTTTAAACGGAGAAAATTGTTTAAAAAGTCATTCCTCAAATGCATTAGCAGTTCTAACAGGAGATCCAGCAGCATTAATTGGTGATGATGGATCATTATTGGTAAAAGATGGTCCAACAGCAATAACAGGGGTACTAACAATATTAATACTGTTAGTGCTGTTAAGTAGTTCATTCTGATCATCATCCCCATCTTTCTCTGAACCTCCACTTTAATCTTTACGTGATGCTCCTCTTTCATCCACTTCAGTAGGCTTCTTTCCATAATCTTCTTCAATGTTCTTAGGACCTTGAGAAATAAATGGATCAGTTGTGCAAAAAGGAATCATGATGTACACTTGTTCAGGATCAGTCTCTCTTTCAGCTTGACCTGCAATAAAGTTATCTCTTATTCCTGCAATACCATTAGTTTGATTCTCTGCCATTACTGGTACATAGTTCATAGAATTTGACAAAGAATTAACATTAAAAATCCAGTCTGGTCCATTTCCTTTTACATTAGATACATTTTAAAGAAATCTAATGTTTATTGACTCTTCAACTACCCTGGTCCTTTTGTTAAAAACTCTCATAGCCTTACTTGACATTGAGTACCCAACAAAATATCCCTCATCAGCTTTCCCATCAAACTTGCCTAGATGTTCCCTGGTATTTTAGATGGTAACAGGACACCTAAAAGGTTTCATGAAATCTATCAGTGGAGGTCTTCCATGAATAAGTTCAAAAGATGTCTTGTTATAAGGCTTAATGACTAAGACCCTATTTAGCACATAGCAAGCAGTATTAACTACTTCAGCCCAAAAGATGGTTGGTAACTTAGAGTCAACTAACATTGTTCTTGCAGCCTCTATCAGTGTTCTATTCTTCCTCTTAGCAACACCATTCTACTAAGGAGTCCTACCAACACTAAATTCCCTCTTAATCCCCTTCATATTAAAGAACTGATTCATGACACTATTCTTGAACTTAGTTTCATTGTCACACCTGATAACTTTTACTTTACAGTCTAGTTGATTTTCAATTCCTATAATGAATGTCTTCAATATCCTACTAGTTTCATCCTTTGTGGCCAAAA
The DNA here is from genome assembly GCA_026074375.1 of Tanacetum coccineum. Classification (NCBI taxonomy): domain Eukaryota; kingdom Viridiplantae; phylum Streptophyta; class Magnoliopsida; order Asterales; family Asteraceae; genus Tanacetum; species Tanacetum coccineum. Next base: position 20,148 of record BQNB010062364.1, on the reverse strand, counting down.
AGAATACCTAAGAAAATCTACTAAAGTCATCAGTGACAACTAGGCAATAAGACTTCTTCATTAAACTCTTAACATTTATAGGTCCAAATAGGTTCATATGAAGCATATGCAAGGGTTTGCTGATTGAGTTCACAAGTTTAGCCTTACAGGTGACTTTGTGTTGCTTTCTTTTCTGACAAGCAACACATGAATGATCATTTAAAAAAATATTTGATGGTAAACCTTTTACAAGGTTTCCTCTAACTAGTTTGTTTATATTTTTGAAATTTATGTGCCCAAGCCTCGTGTGTCATAAATTGGATTCATCAATTGTGGCCTTAGCAATAAGGCAAGTTAAACCTCCAGTGGGAATAATACTCTTTAGGACAACACTATAAATGTTATCCTATCTTGAAACTCTCAGCAATACTTGACTTTCATCAAGCAGCTTAAATTCAAAAGATAAGACAAAACATTCAGTGTCAGTAAAAAGAACTTTGTTATTTTTGCCACACATTTATGACACACTGAACAGGTTATACTTAAGCTTCTTACAAAAGTACATATCATCAAAATCCAATTTTCCTGTTTTAATTTTACCTTTCCCAGAAATTCTACCTTTTCCATCTCCAAAGAAATAAGTCAACCATCATAATCTTTATACTCGATAAGGTAGCACTTGTTGCCGGTCATGTGCCTAGAATAACCACTGTCAATCACTCTTTTTTCCTTGTACTTCTTCTGCTGTGGGTTGCTCTGCAAATAAAATAAGAAAATTAAGCTCTTTTGGGGATCCAAGCTATTATAGACTTGGATCTACCTTGTGCATCAATGTCAGAATATTTCTTGAAATAATTTGATGCACTACTGGGTTTGGCTTTCCACATCCAACATGCTGAGGCCTTAACAACATTAACCTTTTTTCCTTTATATTGACTTACTAATGCTCTTTTCCTAGCAATCGTATCTTTTACCCTGATAGTATTAACCTTTTTATTGAAAACACTATTTTTGTGTGCTAAAAACTTATTGAAAGACCTTTTTACTTGTGAATGTCCCCTTTTGAAAGCATTTGATTTTTGTCTAGGACTATTCTTAGTTGGTTTTAAGTCAACAATATTAACTGGTCTAACAGCATTAACTGCTGCATCAGCAGTATTAAGTATGCCAGACCTGGTTAAAACTGCTTGTGGAACAAATCTCCTTTTAGGGCGAGGGTGAGTAAATTTATTAGCAAAGTTCTTGTGGTTTACCCTTCTTGGGTTGTTCCACACTGGTCTAACAACCTTTTTATCATACACATAATGAAGATGCTCAAAACTACCACAAACAAAACAAGCTTTATTTATCATTTTATAATTACTTCCTAGTCTTTAGTACATAAGATTGTTCCAATTTCTTTGATTCCCTCTAGGATGGTGTTTGTTTTGTTTAGATGTGTCTATCTTTTCTACTATTTCCCTAACAGATTTAACAAATTTTATCTTTTCAATGCTAGGTTTAACAGTTTTAACCTCTTCTTTAGACTCAACTTTACAAGGGGTGACAATAGAAACAACATTGACAGACTCACTTGAAACACTTTCATCCACAAACATTAAATCAGGTTTGAGGGGTATGTAATTCCCTGTATAAGGTGGGGGAACTGCATGATATCTCTTATCTGATTTGGACTTTTTATACTCCTGATTTTCTAACATGTCAGATGACATCTTAAAACTTTTTACAGGTGGAGAAAATAAATTATATCCTAGTCCAGTTTTAAACTTTTCATTTAGCTGACTTCCCAAAAAAGTATTTAAAGAGTTAGATGATTTTTGAAAATTTTCAACTCTTTGTTTTAATTCATCTCTCTTTTTTTCTGCATTTACCAACTTCTTTTTGTTCTTAACTAAGGCATTATCTCTTAGTTTAACCTCAAGATTTAAAATATTAATTTTATCGGTAAACACAGCCTTATTTTTCTTATAGTGAACTAGTCTAGTTTCTACAGACTCTAAACCAGCTTTATAAGAGAGTAAATTAAATTGAGACTTTTTGTAATCTGAAGATAAACTATCATATTGATTTTTAAGAGTAGCATAAGCTGTTACACATTTTTTAGAACAAGAATCTACCTCAAAATCTGAACTAAAAGAGCTTCCTGAAGATATATACGCCATTAATATAAAGTTTGTAGTATGCTTTTTTTTAGCTTGGTAGCTCTAATCATAACCTCCAAGTGCATCTTGAGAAATCAAGGCATTTTCATTTGGAGTCTCCACTGTCACAGTTCTTCTATTAACCTCTTTACCTCTGTTATCCTGATTCCTTGATGCCCAACATTCTCTTGCAAAGTGTCCATGTTTATGATAATTATAGCACTCCACCTTTGACTTGTCAAACCTAATTCTTTGACCATTTATGTACAGCTTCCTGCATGTTCTCTTGATGAACCTTTTAGCTCTAATTGTCAGCATGGCCATCTCCTAATGTAAATCCATTTCCTTTAGATCATCAGAATCAATCTGTTCTAGATCATCTCCAGCAAGTTGAAGAGAGTTGGGCTGACTTTAAAAAAAGTACAAATCACAGCATCACTAAGGTTATCTACTAATGTAGCATTATTTTAAGTTTGAGCAGCACTAACTCCATTAGCAGTGTTATCTGCTTCAGTTATGCTGCTAATGCTGTTGGTGCTGTTGGAGGACACAAAAGCCATATTTTGTGTATTTTGGCTTGTGCTTAATTATCCTGAAACTTCAGGTTCATATATCTTCATTCAGATGGAAGACTTCTCAAAAGCTTTAAGTTGATGTCCTCTTGTGCAATTATTTCACCTTAAATCTCCAACTGACTAATAAGTTTTTGTAACCTATCAAAAGTTTAATCCAATGTTTTTGAGCTTAATCCAGTAAAGTTCTCATATTATTTCTTAAGAAGAGTCTTTTGAACCTTCTTAGACTCCTTGTTTCCTCCATACCTCATCTTTATAGCCTGCACGAGCAGTTTTGCATCTTTGTATTCATGAAACTTCAATTGATTCTTATTTGGAAGTGCCATCAATAGAGTTCCTCTTACTTTCATCTCATTCTTCCTGTCTATCTTTTCATCTACAGAAGTAGGTTCATATTCCTGCTCAACATCTCCAACAAGTCTTGTCTAAACTTTGTTACCATTCTGAATTACTTCCTAAAGGGAGTAATCAATCATAAGAAACTATTGTTCTCTCTTGATGAGCCAGAGATCATATTCACCTGGGTTGAGAATAGGAAGTCTTGCAATCAAAGTTGTGGAAGTAGTTCCAACCTCCATCTTAACACTTAGTCTTAAGATCTAGTTTCACTTGTTTGTTTCTTCTTGATCAAAGTTTTAGAACACAAGGCTCTAATACCACTTGTTGATCTTAAAATCCTGGATCGATTCCTTAGCCTATAAAGGTTAAGTTACTTTATATAAATCCAAAACAACTTATGATAGAAACTTAATAAATACCAAAGAGTATGCGGAATCTACTCTTAAGTATTTAGAAGAATAACAATAAGTATGTTTGACAAACAAAATAGATCAGAAACTATAAGCTTCAATATTAAAACGAACACTCTGTGATAGTGTTAGGGTTTATAAAAAACCTTGAAGCTCTACAACTTTGTATATTGTTATATCTAAGTCTATACCCTAGGACCTCCTTTTATACACCAAGAAGTCCTAATGGGTTTACAATATGTTGTATACATTAAGATTATCTTTGAAAATCTTTTCCATGAATATTGATCCTTATCCCGAAAGCAATCTTTATCTTCAAGTAATCATCGTCTTTATCCAGCCAACAGTTATAACTTTCATCAGCAGTTGTAACTTGGACTAGCAACATTATCGTTGTAGAAGACAGTAGTAACTCAGCAGCACTAAGCCGCATAATCTCTACGAAGCCTTTTATAACATAAGAGAAACATTAGAAGACATTGTGAGCATTTACTATTCATTGCTTGAAACTTAATTATGAAGAGACATGACACTCTTATAAATTGTGGTGATTTCTTAAACCACTTTACATACCAATTATGGACAAGTCAAAGATAATTACAAGAAATGAAGAAGTTGTATCAGAAGAGTTCTTTCTTTTTCATAAGTAGATATGAAAAAAATGCACGAATGGTCAGAAGCCAGTCATTATAGTCATGGCAGTGAGTCACCTTAATCACGTTGTTCACTCAATGAACATTGCTCCCACACCCGCACCTGTTGTTGTGGTAATGGTATGGGTTTGGGTTTGATCTGGATTTAAAGTTTATGGTAGTATGTCATTTCATTCTTTATTTTTAAGGTTTAAGGCAGTAGTCAAAGTAACTATTAAAATTCCTTATTGGCATTTTTAGGTGTTTCGGTATGTTCTAAAAGGTTCTATGAACTTAGGGATTACACTAAAAAGAAGGGAAAAGAGCAAGACCATGACCATCACCACCACAACAAGATCGAGTATGAAAGTGAGCATGCGCTCGAGGACGAAGACTAGTATGAGATCGAGGCAGAAGATGAATTTGAGCTCGAAGATGAAAAACCAACCATAGCAAGTTGGATGACCAAAACCAACAAGATTAACATTTTAATGTTCTAATACAATACACTCGATGCACATAGTATTAATGCTATAGACATGCAAATGTGAATAGACATGTACTGATACCGAGTTATATTTTGTGGTGTTGGGCGTCAAAATCAATAGGTCAAAGTGTATTAAGTAAACCCGGGATCAAATTGTTACTTACATTAGTTTAGCATGAGACCGTTAATGTCAAGTAAGATATGCCTAACATAAATATTTAATATTTAGGATTATGCTTTTGGAATCAGATGTACCAAAGATTTCAAAAATTATTAGGATTTCTTTTGGTATGTTAATTATCTTTTATACAGCCTTTTGTCTGGAGTAGAGTAAATATAAATTCTTAAAGTTACTGCAATTCTTAAAGTTACTGCAAAGCTTATCAAACTTATAAGACGTGTTTTTAGTTGAAACAAAAGAACACATATTAGCGCACAATGTTTTTACAGCAAGTAACTTATTTTGCAAGTTAATAAAAGAGACCCTATACATATGCAAAATCTCATATTTTTATCAAAAAACAAAGCCCGTGCATCGGACGGGTACGAATGCAAAATGTACTTGAAAGAAAACAAATTTGGAGGTTAAACTTTCTTGTGGTTTGGCAACGCACGGGTGTCGTCAAGCAGATATTGCTACAAAAATGTGGCTGAAAACTAACCTTTCAAAGTGATTGTATGATGATTATTGGAATTAAAATTACACTTGACCTCCTAAGACATAACACATAAATTGTACAACACTTACATAACTTTAGTACAATTTATATGAAGTTGCAACCGTAAGGAATATAAAAAGAGTGTAACAATCAGATTTTTCATCGAGAATCAACCCGGATCCCTTTAACTTGGGTAAGGGCGCCAGGCTCTTAATAAGTTTTGGTAGTATATACTAACATAACGCGCCACATTAACCAATAATACGTTCACTTTAAAGATACTAGGAAGTTAACGTTCTCGCTAAGTTAGCGGGCACCTTGAAAGAGTGTCCTCCATTTTAGTGAACGTGACCATCTTTTTTTGATATTTTCTCGTGTTCGAAATCAACTTAGTTCATACCACAAAAAGGGATGTGCATACGAATATCATGCATTTATGGTATCGTATGGTGTGCATGTAATTTTTAGTAGTATGTCAATGGTCGCTTAAGGGTAAGATAAGTAAAGCTACACTTTTAGGCCCTCAATTTTTTAAGGTCCCATATTTCATAGGACCTTGTATATATAACACCAATTACCAGTTTTTTTTACTGCCATCTATAGAAATCTGATTATTCAAGGCCGCAATTAACAGATAAATGTTAAATAATCAAAGTTTTGCGCTTTTTTGTTTCTACCTTTTATTTTAAAAGCCTACGAGTTATAGAAATTTAAGCCTAAATATATTAAGTATATAAATGAGCCATTTTTTCATAAAAATAAGAAAATGTTAAATTAATTCGTGTGACAAAAAACATTTACCATTTACATTGATCAATAAACATTTATTTTTCACACCCACAAACATACTATCGTTTTGTAGTTTTATCTCATCTACTCATGTATCGTTCTTGAATCAGAAGTTGCTTTTAAGGAAGTTTTAGTTTCCGCGAAAGAAATTAATAAAGAAAAACGAATGTGTAATGAAAATTTAAAAGGAAACGAGCTATTTCTAGAAAGAGGTTGACAATAAAACTATAACACCGACGAAGAGACCAATTTATATTGTATAAAGGTATCTTTAGTCTATTATCTAGCATTGAAAAATTTATATCCCAAGATAATAGCAAGCTAAAAATATAGTTGTTTAGATCTTAAAAGCTCTTTAAACCAAATTATAACAATTGTTTGGGTATTGACGATATATATTTGTTTCTGAAACTAAGAGTTTTTAGAAAAATTATACATGTGAGAAATGCTACATCGATTGATATACTTAAACATATTATAATATAAACTCTTTCCGTAATCCGTATATGGTGTATATAAGAATGTTAACAATATCGGCAACAGAAAGAAGTATTTTAAAACCGAAGTTAATTAAAAGTTATCAACGATCGTAAGTGTAACCGAAACTATATATATATATTGGCTGATTTATCAATTTAAAATGAAATATTATACAATATTAATTTCGAGAAAATAATCAAAGATTTCACGAAAAAATAAATTTTATATAAGCGATTTTTTGGCAAATAACTTTGATGATATAAGGTCCCGTCTTAAGGCTTTGCTTTAAGCCTCCAAAAAAGTTAAGCCTCCCCTATGATGTGCATATCACCTCCCCTAACTTCAAATCCTAAGAACTTATATAAATAATGTTAAATTCCAAAAATACCATTTTGAAACTTAAAAACTTATATTTCAATCTCTTATTAACTTTGTCACATAAAAAGTCAAACAATATTGATTTAATGAAAATAGTTGTTTTAACAATTTTCTCATCATAGATTATTACATTTAAAAAATATGCATAAAGCTTTTGATAACTTTTTTTTAGTATAGTTTTTAACAAAAGATAGGACCTTTTTTTTTATCTAATCATAACATTAATAATTTTAAAAAATCATCCACAAACTCAATGGTATAAAATGTTTCAAAATTGATGTAATGTTTCATTTCTTAGTTTAATAAATGTTTTTGTACACATTTTAAGAGTTGTTATTGAGTTGAATGATCACCTACCTATATATATTATATATATAATATATATATATTATATATTATATATATATATATATGGCTGATGTTATCAAATTTAAAATGAAATATTATAAAATATTAATTTCCGAGAAAATTTCAAAGATTTCACGAAAAATAAATTTTATATAAGCGATTTTTGGCAAATAACTTGATGATATAAGGTCCCGTCTTAAGGCTTTGCTTTAAGCCTCCAAAAAAGTTAAGCCTCCCCTATGATGTGCATATCACCTCCCCTAACTTCAAATCCTAAGAACTTATATAAATAATGTTAAATTCCAAAAATACCATTTTGAAACTTAAAAACTTATATTTCAATCTCTTATTAACTTTGTCACATAAAAAGTCAAACAATATTGATTTAATGAAAATAGTTGTTTTAACAATTTTCTCATCATAGATTATTACATTTAAAAAATATGCATAAAGCTTTTGATAACTTTTTTTTAGTATAGTTTTTAACAAAAGATAGGACCTTTTTTTTTATCTAATCATAACATTAATAATTTTAAAAAATCATCCACAAACTCAATGGTATAAAATGTTTCAAAATTGATGTAATGTTTCATTTCTTAGTTTAATAAATGTTTTTGTACACATTTTAAGAGTTGTTATTGAGTTGAATGATCGCATGTATAAACATTTTTTACTTACAATTTAATTATTTTATGTTGTATGTAAAAATGTGATTATAATTCTTTTCCGTTATAAAATATCATTGCTATACACGAATACTTACCTAATTATTAAAAATAAATATACATTAAAAAATTTAGTTAAATTTACCATGTTAAATGTATTCTTTGAAACACAATAATAATTAATTGAAATTACTTTAAGAGTTAACTACATTTTTGGTCCTTAAGGTTTGTCGGGTTTAACGGTTTTGGTCCAATAGTTTAAAATGTAACGGATCCAGTCCGTTTTTGGTCGCCCCGTAACACATTTGGTCCAAACGTTAGTTTGACTAACTTTGACTGTTAACTTTGAGGGCATTTTTGTCTTTTCCATCTATATTGTTAAAGATGACAGAGGGTTACCCACATATAATCATAACCCATCTTCCTCACCCCTCTCATCTTCATATATATTTCTCACTTTCTTCTTTCTCTCACTCATTCATCTTCTTCACCATATAAACATATCCCCTCTTATCACCACTATCAACCGCCGACTACCAATTCTTCCACACGCCATCACCACTTCCAACTGTCAACAACCATAACCTCCACTCGCCACCACCACTCTCACATATATTAGAAACCCCAAATGTTACAAAAATTAAAAGTCATAACCTTAAAAATTAAAACCCCCCAAGATCCTCCAATTTAGAACATAAACAAAAAGCCCCAACTTTTGTATAAATTAAAACCCACCTCCGACTACCAAAAATCATATCTGGTAAGCGGGGGCAGCTTCGGGTGGTGGTAGTGAGGGGGAGGGTGGTTGTGGTGTGTTTGATGAAGAAAGTGGAGGGTTTAGCATAATATCCATCATACTAGGAATTTTCTGGCGATTCATTTTTCACCAAAAAATCTGGTCAACGAAAGGAGATGATGATGAATGGTTATGAAGATTTGGTTTGCATAATAGATTGGAAAAAGAAGAGTGAAATTGATGATAAAAAATAGGTGAGGTTAAAAAGACTAGCAGCCAGTGTTTTAGATCATGGAGTATGGTATTTTAGATTAGATGTGTTGGTTGAAAATTTTTTGTTGTATGAAATTATGAAATGACTTTGAGAAAAAGAATTGGAATTTGATGCTAGATCTGGAAATACACGTGATGATTGTTTTGGTTTTGTTTTCTTTTTGTTTTTTTATGTGTTGGTGGAAGTGTAATAATAATAATAATAATAATAATAATAAGGTGTGTTTGTGTGGGCGATTCACTGGTTCCATCTTCTTCTTCCCTGACCGGCCAAATCATCTACTCAAACACATAAAGATCTCGCTTGCCCATTTGATTCAACAACCCCTTTGTATCACCGATTCAACACCTCTGTTGAAGTGTGGCTTGCGATCTGTTATAGGGTATTAATTCTTTTACGTCGTTTCTTTCCTCAGGAACCTCATCTGTTGCCGTGTATATTTGTTTTTACGTATAGTTGTGGCTTGTCTTATGGTGTGTGGTACCTTGTAGTGGCGCTCGTGTTTTGAGCAACTCCACCTTTGGGGTTTAGGGGGGTTTTCGAGCATGTTTTTGTTGCGTTTTAAGGGTGTTCTTGTTGGTTTTGTTCTCGTGTCACAACTGTGCCTTTTAATTGTTGTGGGTTCCTTTCTATTGTTGTTGGTCTGCTTGTGAGGTTGCTACAGTGCCATTTCAGTTGGTGATTTTGTATTACTTGAGGAGTGTTTGGGGGTGCTCTAGCTGCGTGCCTGTTTGTGGTTGCCCTGTTGGTCTACTGCTGGGGCAGGTTTAGAGCTGGTTCGAGGTTTTGGTATCGTGTTGTTTTTTGAGCTGGGTTCGAGCTCGGTGGTGTTTGGGACTGCCCCATCAGGTAACAGGGGGCATTCACAAGCAATTGGGCGCACGGTCATAGCTGGCTACATCCGTGTTTATGGTTCCTTTCTGTTGTGTTTCAGATCTTCGCAGCTTCACAGTTTGTATCTGGCTACCCTTCATTGCAACTCCCCAACTGGTTTCGCAGCCTCACTTGTTTCATTGCTGCTACTTGTTTCTCCAAGCATTGCCTAGGGGTTCGCACAGGTTGGGTTCTCAGCCGATAAGTGTAGCTCCAACAGCAGGGGAGCTTCTTCACAGCAAGGGTTTTATCTGTTAGGATCTCGGACAGTTCTATGCGCTGAAATTGGTGTCTTATTCAACGTGGTTCTGTTTTGATTTCAAGAGCGCTTTCGGTGCTGATAAAGCAGTTGCTTCTCTTTTTGGTGTGCTTGCCTTCATTCTTGGTTGCTGTGATTTCGTGATTGGTTATTAAAAAAAAAAAAATATATATATTCTATGGCTACTGTAAGGTTCAACTGCCCGTTCGCGGGCCTTAGTGGGTGTCACAATGGTGGTGGTAATGGGCTTACCAGGGCCTATTTGATCACCCATCTTCGAGATAAACATTGTAATGGTGAGGCGCAAGCTATCACTAAGCATTCTCTTGCCTCTGATTTGGTTGTATTCGAGAGGGCCGAGTTAACTCTTAAACGAATGGGGCTTTGGCTATGTGGTGCTTGTTTCAAAACTCACACTCTTCGTAGTAAATGCCGGCATGGCACTGCTTCTGTGCCTCCACCCGATAATGGTGATGGCGTTGTTCGTTTTGTGCTCTATGACATCATAAAACCTCTTGCTCCCTCTTGTTCTCAGCCTGACCATGTGGATGGTTTGTTGCAAGGCCAACACGATGGTTTTACTTTGTCTCTTCTGGATAGTTTGCTCTCAAAGGGGTTGCGTACGGTTAAATCCATCCCTCCCAAGTGTCGTTTGGGGTTCTCTCGGGTATTGAAAGGAGCGCTTGATAAGGTGATTTGCAAACCGGATGATATCTCTTGTTGGGTTCGTTTGTTAGTCTTGCCTCTTTGTCTTCTCAAAACCTTTTGCCCGAGGAGTAATCTGGAGTGCAAGTCTGCTAATAAACGCCAACGCCAGGAAGAGTGTATCACCAATGCCATCCGTTCTTGGGGTGTGCCTGGAGGTTGTTTGCAGCTGGTGAAGGAAACCTTAGCTGAATCTGCTCATCCTATGTTAGATTTAGATGAGGAAGACCTTAATTTGTGTGAGCGAAATCTCAAGCAGTGTAAGAGAAAAATTTGTGATGGCCATTACACTGCTGCTGTGAGAGTTCTTTCATCCTCTGGTGTTGCCCCTTATAACGATGCTACTCTCCAGGAATTAAAGGCTAAACACCCTTTCAAGTCTGCTCCATCCTTGCCAGATATACTTATTGACCACCAGCACCTCATTGCATCGCGGGATGTAGTTCTAGATAGGATCAAGAGTTTCCCCCGAGGTACGTCTTGTGGTCGTGATGGATTACGTGCCCAACACCTTATGGACTGCTTAAGTGGAGCAGCTGTCGCTATTTCTGATGAGTTGGTCTCTTCTATCACCCAAGTGGTGAATCTTTTTCTGGAAGGGAAATGCCCTATGCTACTTGGTGAGTATATTGCTAGTGCCCCTCTTACACCGCTTGTTAAGCCAGGTGGTGGTATTCGTCCTATAGCTGTTGGCACTATCTGGAGGCGTCTGGTCTCCAAGGTTAGTGCTACTATGATTGGTCATTCCTTGGATGGTTATTTGGATGGTCTACAATTTGGTGTTAGGGTTCCAGGAGGGGGTGAGGCCATTATTCATGCTGTTAATCGGTTGGTTGAGGATCGTGGGGATGATGTTGGTCTTTCGATGCTATTGGTGGACTTTCAGAATGCCTTTAATCTGGTAGATCGAACGGTTATGTTACAGGAAGTCCGTCTGCGCTGCCCTGCTATCTCTCGTTGGGTAGAATTCTGCTACTCTAGGCCTGCCAGATTGTACTACGGAGAGCACTCCTTGTGGTCATGCCAGGGGGTGCAGCAGGGTGATCCTCTTGGCCCTCTTTTGTTTTCCCTGGTGCTACATCCCCTGATTTGTAAGATCAAAGACTCCTTTAATCTTTGCCTTCAGGCTTGGTATCTCGATGATGGCACTATTGTTGGGGATACTTTGGTTGTAGGTAAAGTTTTGGACTTAATTACGAAGGATGGTCCGCGCTGTGGCTTGCATCTTAACGTTGACAAAACTGAGCTTTTCTGGCCTAAAGAAGACCCCAGGAGCAGGTTGGAAGGTATTTTCCCACCCAATATTTCTCGGCCCTTGCATGGGGTTAAGTTATTGGGTGGGCCTGTTAGTGTGGATGTTGATTTTGGTAGTGCGCTTGTCATGAAGCGAGTATCTAAAACCATTGGGCTCTTGAATGCGGTTGCCAAGATTAATGATCCTCAATGTGAGCTGCTTCTCATTCGGGCGTGTGCGGGGGTTTCTAAACTATATTTTGCTATGCGCACATGCCCCCCTCGTGTCTTTGAGTCGGCTCAACTTTCTTTTGACATGGCTCTTCGTTCTGCCTTGGAGCGTATTGTCACGGCTTCTGGACCGGGGTTTGGCGATTGGCAATGGAGAATCGCTACTCTTCCCCTTACATTTGGGGGGCTTGGCATTTATTCAGCAGGTGATGTTTTGAATTATGCCTTTATTGCCTCCCGTTTGCAGTCTGCTACTTTGCAGACTAAGCTACTTCGAGATGTTGGTATCGTAGCTCCTGGCTCCACTTTCGATGACGCTTTGTGTGTATTCAACAATGCTATGGAGATTGATTTTCTAAGTAATCCAAGTGAGGTCGCTGCCCCCAAACTCATGAAAAAGATGGCAGACATATATTTCACTCGGGTTACTAAGGATGCAGAATCTTCTTATTCTTTATCGCCTCGACAGATGGCCCTGTGGCAATCTCAAAGGGAGGATCACACTTCAGACTGGCTTCGTGTGGTACCGATCTCTGGGTTGGGACAGACTATGAATGGTAAGACTTACCGTTCTGTTTTGTGCTACCGTTTAGGTGTCCCCTTATTTTCTGTCTCAAAGCCTTGTTCAGCTTGCTCAAGGGTTTTTGTTGGGGATATTTATGGGGATCACGCTGTATCATGTGCTGGGATTATCGGGATTAAGCATCGTCATAATATGGTACGTGACACCCTTGTCGACATCTGTTTTCGATCGGGGAAGTTGATATCGGGCTGGATGAGGGACATGACAAAAAATTACGTCCAGCTGATATGCTTCTGTACTCGTGGGATGGAGGTCTAGATGTATGTGTGGATCTGACTGGATCTTCTCCCTTGACTCAGACAGGGATGTCTGATTTTGCACCTGGTCGGGCGGTGACTGATGCTGCACACCGTAAACGCGGTAAGTATATGGCTAAGTGTGCAGATATTGGATATGGGTTTCTTCCTTTCTCTTTCTCCTCCTTGGGGGAATTAGAGACGGATGCTGTTACATTGTTGAAGCGGGTCCGGAATTTTTCCATGGCTCAAGATATTGGGGCCCGCGCTGCTGGTCATATTTTTAATAGGATTGGGTTTTCTATTGCTAAAGGAGTGGGAGCTCAGATAGTATCTCGGCTTCCCTCCAATGTATTGTAATCTCTTTTATTCTAATGAAGTGTTGTTATAATAATAATAAAAAATAATAATAATAACAACAACGATAAGAATAATATGAATTCCATGGAATTGTAAACAATCTTCTTATTTTGCCATGGAATGTTAAATTCCATATATATGAGATTTTGAGGGAATTTCATTCCATTCCATTCCATTCTATTCCGTTTGCTAACCAAACACATTTAGGAATGGAATTCAGACTTCGAATTCCATGAATATGCCAACCAAACACATTATAGATTGGAATCAGATTCCAATTCCATCAAATTCCATCAGATTCCGCGAACTAAACGGGCCCTAAGTATTTTTAATTCGCGAAATGCAAATCAAAATGTCATTCCTTCAGAAAAATTCGTCAAAACCTAAACCTCATAACTATCATTCACTCTTCTTAGTGTTTACTAGTTCTCGTACATCTTCAACTCAACAAAGTGAAATGAAAAACGAGTCTTGATTCACCCACCGATTCATCTTCACAAAAAGATTTACCATGTAATCCTTCATCACCAACATAATTACAACCTAATAGTTACTTATCACTACTACAACCCATGAAGGATGAACTACCTTTCACAAAGCACAAACCTATGCCCAACTTAATATCTCTCTATAAATCAACGGGTCATCCTCATATCCCAACACTGATAAGCATCGTTGGTTATGTTGTCAAAAGTTAAGTGAATTTCATAATGAAATGTGTCTCATTATCAAACACAATCCTTACAATCGTCATACTCACAATCTATCACTACACAATAAATCCCCTTATATATAAATATTGGTCCTCACATCTCATAAACGTCTTTTCTCACTTCTAATAGTCTTTTCACTTCTAAATGGTTCTTCTTACTTACAATAGTCTTCTCACTTCTAATAGTCTTTTTACTTCTAACATTTCTTCTCACTTCTAAACGTTCCTTTTAACTTCAAACAAGTCTTCTCACTTTTAATAGTCTTGTTACTATTAAATTTACTTCTATATCTCTTGATAACTTAACTATTTCATCTAAATTATTTAAGAAAATTGCGAAATGCAAATGTCACTCCTTCGCAAAACCTTCCATTTTCTAGAAAGTGAAGAACATAAAGAAGATATTCAATCTTCAAGTGTTATTGATTCACCACATTGTTGCGTCTTTCATTATTCTTCCACCATGAAAGAATTACCACCTCATTTCACATACCCACCTTTGTTCGTTAAGATTGACAACCAACAAAACACCAAACAAACCTATAGATTAACAATCGTCCACTTTTGTTTCGATAGGATCACATGCTTATCATTTTTTTCACATCATGCATGTCATTGTCAGTGCAAATGATATAGTAATCTTCTTTTACAACTTCCAGTCAACACCTTCCTTCTTTATTCTCTTTCATCCTTCCTCACATATCAACTTTATGGAATTATTTTCATTCACATCCAAGAGTATTTCATTTCCATCCTTATCATATTTTTTATTTTTTGGCATATCTCGCTAAGATATTAAGTGACATTCGTCTACCTTTAAAAAGTCATAAAACTTTTCTTACAAGAACATATGTAGAGTATGTCTTCTCAACAGATCATCCTTATTGTCAACATTTAGTTTTACCTAAAGTCTTATGATGATGTTTTTCCTTAAACACCCTAAACATGAAAAGCATACGTAATGCTTAACAAAGAAACCTTAAGGATTTAGGAATCTCTCAATACAACCCTTGACGAAAGTCTATCCAAATCCAAATTATCATCTTTGGTAGATAATAATATCATAAGGTACATGTCATTCCAAACACGCTAATACTCCTTGTCCAAATGACATCTTGGAAGAAGTCATTCTCATGATATTAGTGTGTCAATCAATAAACGAATCTCATTTTCGTTTATTAAAAGTCGTGTCACACCCCGAGAATTTCCGGTCAATATTTTAAACTTTTTCGACAATTATTTTTTGACTTTTATACGTTACGTTTGAATCTGGCGGTTTACCGGGAAGTAAACCCGCGTAAATCTGAAAAATGTCATCGGACGCGTTTCGGCATCGGATATTCATTAGTTTAGATATTATATGAGTTGTTTTATCTTTTCTAAGTGTTTCGTAGTTTACGATCACTCCCGGTATTTATTTTTACGCTTTATTGTCTAAATTGCGTTTTTCGTGTTTTTGACCTAACGGAACCTCGGAAACTCGAAATCTTTTTGTGTAAACTTTAGTTATCATCCATCTCGTATTATAAAGTCAAAAATTTTGTTCACCCTCTTCTCTTGTTATACTTTGGACGCGTAGACCCAAAACAAATACACCATGAGCTTTGAAATTAATTTTGTTCACCCTCTTCTCTTGTTATACTTTGGATGCGTAGACCCAAAACAAATACACCATGGCACAAGCGACGCAGAAGGAAATCGAGAACGAGTCGAAGGAGAAGAGACTTGAGGACGTGCCGACTGTA
>BQNB010062363.1:2685-36107 GCA_026074375.1 Tanacetum coccineum | reverse complement strand
TCTTGACTTTTTGCCTTGGTCAAGGGTGAAGAGTTTGGATTTGCCTAGTGGTATTTTATATATATACCGTCAACGAATCAACTGTTAATTACATATGATGGGTAAGCGCTAGTACATTAAGTAGATCTATTGGGCCGTGACTGCCCTGTCTGGGGTTGTGACATCCATGGTGCGATCACCCCTAAAGGACATTTTGTATTGAGAATTTCTTTAGGTATATTGCAATATTACCAAGTTGTGGGGCAATTGGTTACATATTTATAATATGTTGGTTAACATTTTAGTGGCATGAGCTTAATGCATTAGTGATTATAACTTCTTTGATCTACAAGTTTTTGATGATTAAAAATACTTGTGTTCATCCTTTATTTCATATAAACTCTATGGATTCACTCAACGTTTTCGTTGACTTTTTAGCATGTTTTATCTCAGGTAATCAGGGTTGATGGCTTGGAGAGGCGAATGGAGTTTAGCGCGAAATGTTTTGACTAAACTTGTTTTTGGTTCCATTCATTGAAAACACTTTGTGTTATGGTTTTTAAAGTTAAAACTTATGTTATGATGTTGTACGGTGACGATCTTGTGGACAAATTTTCGACTCTGATCTTACATGAATGGGACAATGTTATGTTTTAAACGTCTCTTTTGAGTCGTTCTTTATATTCTTATGTTGTTGTGCTATGACTTAACACCCAAACTGTTGGTTCCGCTGCAAAATAAATTTGGAGGTGTTAAAATAATGCTCAAGATGCAAGCATTATATTGATGATGATTTTTATTTCTTGATTAAGGACAATTTTTTTATGTTTTTGATTTTTCTTGATTTTTTTATACTAATACTAATAAAAGAAAATGAAAAATATTTTTGGGTTTTTTATATTTTTAATAAAGAAAATATTCACAAACGGGAATGAGAACTTCACAAGGGAATGGTCTTCAAAAACTAATCTTCAAACGAAACGATAATCGATTACACCTCTCCGACAACGGCGCCAAAAATTGATTCTTACACGCCCTTAGATATGTAAGGTCATTGTTGATGAAGTAATCAAATGTATGACACTACGACTTGTAGTTGGAGTATCCAAAGGTTAGGGCTTACGTTGATCATTATGGATAGTGATGGCCTTCAGGGTTGTTCCAGTCAAGTCTATCAGTGGTTGCTTTGCAGACTTCTTCAAGGAAATATTCAAGTTCCACCAGACTCTTGCACGATCATTTCATTAGTTTGAATGTTAGACTAGCTAATAATTTTAGAGTCAAAGTGTCAACTTTGAGCCGATTCATCATGAATGCTAAGAAGTCTAAAGGAGTATCCATCAGCTCATTAAATGAGTCACAAGTATCTTCTTTTCGATCCAGATTGCTAATCCAAGGTTGAATTGGTCCATGAGCAGCAAGTAAAGTCTTGTTCCAATCACGATCGGGAGTTGGAGATTTTATTGGTTTCTGAAACCAATCATGATGCTGAGTGGTCTCATCAACAAGTTGATCTTCAGTAAATCCTGTATCGAACTCCGGATGTGCGGGTTCTTCCAAGTCTTCGGCAGCGTGTATTGGTTCCTCTACTTGAGTAGACTTGCCAGTAGACGTATGATGAGATTTGGACCCTTCTTTAGACTTGCCAGATGACTTGGAAGTCTTCTCCTTTGGTGCACTTGTTGATTCAGGTTCTTTTCTAGCTCTTCTTCTCTTGGACCCCCGGTTTGATCCAACGGAGGGTTCTTCGTCTTTATCCTTGTCATCTCGACATCTTTTAAACGTGATAGTATCTCCATATATTTCAAGGATGTCTTTGTCAGTTTCATAAGCGTCAATCAATGCTTTATAGAGAGTCTTCTGCTGAATTGATCTGTCAATTGATTTGTTATTCTCCATTTTATCAATGAGAATCTTCTTCAACTCAAGTTAAGATAGGTTAGCTGCTACAACATGGGATGTCTTAGATTGATTGGATGAACGAGTCAGAACTTCAGCTTCAAGTTGGTCATTTACGAACTTCTTAATTTTCGGTAAAATCTTAGAGACTTGTTCTTTAACTTGCTTTTTGATGATTTTCCCATATTTTCATCAAGTGTATTGATGAAGTCTGAGAAGATGGATTGGAGATGACGATCGTATAAGTGAGAATGGGAGGTAAAAGGAAATTCTTAAGTGTGTGTGTGAAAGAGACGGGAGGGGTGGGTGGTGTTATAAAACAAGTTATGTTTTTGACACATTCACCCCTTCAAGTTACTTAACCCTTTAAATTTTCACTTATAAGATTTATTAGGCAATTATAGTTTAACAATTGGCATAAATAGTCCCTAATGTTTGTAACTAGCATACCTAACCACTTAATTCACACTTTAACTCCCTAAAGGCATAAACACATAACATATAATACACACATAAGCTAAACTTAATTAAATTTTCTTAAGAATGTTATATCGTTATTGTTTAAAACCTTTTTCTTTTGAAGCACATTACTATTATGAAGAAGATATTTGACATTTTATCCCCCTCAAACAATGACCCGTTTTCTATTTAAAGAGCTGTAATCGTTAATGACTTAATGTTTTATTTTTGAAAATCAAACACCATGAAATAAGTTTTCTCTTATTTAACACTAAGCGCGTGACAGTACCTTAGGATAATATATAAAAGCAGGGTTGTGTTGCAAAGTAAACACAAGCCTTTGCATGGTTATAAAGTAGACCATGCCCGAGAATAAATTCGCGTTATGAGGTCAAGTTTTCTTTTTGAAATACTTGCCTTTAAGATGATGACAGGGTTGCTATCTGAAATAATAGCAAGCCATTTGGCATGTTTTGAAAACATTTGATACTTCTGCTCGAACTTTATTTACAGCCTCGTATCATTATTGAATGACATTTCTAAGACCGTAAATGTTATCGATTTTCAGAAGACATGCCATTATTACCTCTTTTTATATTTTTCTCATTTTTTTAAAAAAATTTTGGTTTTAATGATTTTATATTTTTGTATTTTGTTTTTATAAAGGTTTTCTAAAAATAAAATAAAAAAATCTTTTTAGTTTTTATGGTTTTTAATATATTTACATATTATACAGGATAAAAACATTTGAATTGGTACCCCAATATTCTTTAAGCTTCATCTGCAATTGTTTCAGAGTCTTACGGCGTAAATACTTCGGCATCCCAGCTTGTTGATAGAAATTCAATTCTTGCTCTGCCAACTGGTTTAGTGAGTTGTCCGCCAAATGATACCTCCGTATTGACAAAGTAAGTTCTACTACTCGTTCCTCAACTTGCTCTTTTATGAAGTGAAATATGATGTAAATATGTTTTGTTCGGAATTTTAACGTGTTGCAGCATAGGGAATCAACGCTTTTGTTATCATGTACATTGGAATTTTATTGATTCTAGGCCCTAGTCGTAAGCTGTGCATTCATCCAAAGGATTGAGCATAATAGCCGGACAAAGCTATATATTCAGCTTCCGTACTGGATATCGCAGCGCTTTTCTGCCTTTTTGATGACCAGCTAACAAGTCTGTCTCCCAATAATTGCTAACCATAAGATTGTACTTAGTATTGTTCATCTTGGAAACCGGTGAATCAGGCGTCTGCATTAAGTGTATAGAGCAATAGAAGAATCTTTGGATACCAGAGTCCCTATTTCGGTCTCTCTTAGCTATTTAAGATTCTTTTTCGCTGTATAGTGCTTTGCCGATAGGCTTTTGCCTGAACGGGCATACATGCAGTACAACAAAAATGTAAGGTTGGTCTAATCGCGTGTAAGATAATAGGGTGCCAATCATTCATCGACTATGTGTAGATCTACAGCTTTCCTTCGTGTATCTTAATCAGTTTGATTCTCACTATGTGGAGTTATCCTCGGGGTCACTAGTATTCCGATTCCATTATTTTCAAAGGACTGTAGAGCATATTTAGACTGGTTTATAAAGATGCCACTGTAACTTTGTGAAAATCTAAAGTCCTAGAAAAAATTTCGTATATTTGCCCATCATACACATCTTAACTTTGAACACATTATTTTTGAATAATTGGTACATCAGTTCAAGTGTTGGTAGATGCAAAAATTATTTCTTAAACTTAGATTTATACCAGGAGAATATCTTTGCCTTGTCTTCTGAAGAACAATGTAGGATCCACAGTTCCTTTAGAGAATTCCTGAAAGAGTATACAACTTCGACAATATGATCGTACCACACGCAGAGGAGTTGTTTCAACCATAGAGTGCCTTCTTAAGTGCTTCATATATGTTCAGAATGTCTTTATCCACAAAACTGTCCGGTATGGTGACCTAAAAACCTCTTATCGTAGATTGCCGTTCAAGTATGTCGTCTAACATCATTTGGTAGACGATCATATTCTTGTGAGCACTATAAGCGAGGAAATTCAAATAGCTTCAAGTTAGCCACTGGATCAGAATCAATTCTCTTTTTGATGGTAACACCTCGAGAAAATTATATAAAAAAAAAACAAAACAATCCTTGTTCTTTTGAATCCCTCTTAATTATCAGTTTCACCATGTATAGATCCATTTTAAAGTATAACATACTTTTATCTAAACGAGGAACGAGTTCCAGACTTCAAGATGTTCACAATCTCATAGTCTTCTCTAGTATTGGCTTTTAATGCAACATGCTTGATGTTAACATGATTCTTTTATTGTTCTTTGGTTTCAACTTGATGTGTGGAAAGGCATTATAGTAACAAATAATAAGGCTTGTTCATGGACAGTTGGAGTCTTGTGGAAAAATGATCTTCTCTGAGTCTCACCGATGATGTTGTCGAAAGGATGATCCTATGTCATTTGGTAAGTGTTTGAGTTTGGAGAAGCAGTAGTAGCACAGTTGTTTGCACAACAATAGGAATAATATTCGAAGAAGAAGATTCCTCAAAATGGTTTTCTAGAATTGGAATACTAAAGAACGAATCGTTATTCATGTGTGCAACATCTAATTCATGATTTTCTTCTTCACATCGTTTATAAATGATCAGGAGCGAGATAGAGTTTCGGCGTGTTGTTTTGGAGTTACTAGTGTATTGGTTGCATTTTTGGTCAAATGTGTGAGGAAGGGTATTAAACCAATTTGTTGTACAGGTTTGGGCTGATACTTCAGCAAATTAGTGCAATGACTTTAGAGCGTTCTGGGGCAATCAACACTTGAGGACTGGATTGAAGTAATTCATCAATACAGCGATTGAAACAAGATGATCCCAATAGTTTTGAAGGTGGTATAAATGGTTTTGAAGGAGGAGGGTTTAGCACGAGTCCTGAACTGATTGTTGTAGGAGTCATTTCATGAAGTGCGGGTCCTGAACTGTTGTGTTCAGAAGCCATCGTAGTCAGCTCATCAAAATCTACATGAATTGTTTCAATGATTCGTCTGGTACGTCGGTTGTAAATTTAAAATGCTTTCTTTATGGGTGCATAGCCAATGAAAATACCAATATCAGCTTTCGGTTGTAACTTACCCAAGTTCTCACTATCATTTGTCTCAAATCATGAGTTTGCCACCAAATACATGGAAAAAAAAAAAAGGTAAGTCAGTGTGGTTTGTATGTAAAAAGCTTCAATATGGTGTTTGTGTCGAGACGAAGGAGTATGAATGGAACAATTTTGGGTTGTAAACATGCGACTTGCAACTGTTCTGCCCCATAGAATAACGGAGATTTTAGATTTTGATAAATTAAACATTGTACGGGCAACTTCAATTAGCGTACGATTACGTGCTTGTCAATGACACCATGCTGCTTGTGGTGACTGCGGAGCAACAAATATTTCATGAGAAAATGCCAACACTTCTCATAATATTCAACACAAAGTTTGGATTAACAAATTCAGTTCCATTATTCTGTTACCTGATTTGGGTGCGACACATGCACTTTAATCCGCACTTGGATCATCTTAAGAAACTTGATTATGAAATCTAGAGCTTCATCTTTTAACCTTAAGCACTTTACCCATATAAATCAAGAGTAATCACTGACAATGACGAGGATGTACTTCTTTTCATTAACACTTGCGACACGCATTGGTCCACAAAGATCCATGTGCAAAAGATAGAGTTTTTCTTGGTTGGTGTCTTCAGATTTAGGTTTATGGCATTTCTTCTTGCTTTTCCTCATTGCACACGCAAAACACAGATGGTCCTTTTCAAACTTAAGCTTAGGGAGACCTCGAACAAGATCGTGTCTGGTTAAATGGTTGATCGCACCAAAGTTTAGATAGGACAGACGT
Source organism: Tanacetum coccineum (assembly GCA_026074375.1). Classification (NCBI taxonomy): domain Eukaryota; kingdom Viridiplantae; phylum Streptophyta; class Magnoliopsida; order Asterales; family Asteraceae; genus Tanacetum; species Tanacetum coccineum. The sequence goes on along the minus strand of BQNB010062363.1, from coordinate 29,875 downwards.
CGGTGCCATAGCCAGGACTTAGTCTTTGAGGCCTTTGACAAGAGACATATAGGAGAGGACGCCATTATATCTCCAAGAGACAGAGTATACAGATTGTTGCCTCAAGATCCAGTCAATAGATCAACATCTTCTAGATTACGAATGAAGTAGGTATGTTGACGAAAAGCAACTTCAAGGTTTGAATCACAGAACTGTCCAACTGAGAATAAGTTGTGTTCCAAAGTTATTTCTAATTCAGTCAGTAAACCCCTTGATATAATTACATTCCCAATTTAATATTCACCATATCCAATATCTTTGCCAAAGTGTCATTTTTTTAAATTTGATATACCTAAAAATTTATTGACGAATTGGTGAGCTTTGAGGAGCGATCTCCAGACTAGTTCATTATGCTTTGGAGCTGCCGGAGTCCATACTAAAGAACAATTTGGACGACATGCATTCATCAAGAGAGGAAGATGGAACATTGGAAACTATGGATCCCCAAGATTGACTAGGTTTCTTTTTGTTAGCAGATACAGATTTAAGAACCTTAGATTTGTTAACAGGAACATTAGTTTTAGATTTCCTAGGTTTCCTTGAGTAAAACCAAGTACGCAAGATTAGGTGTTTCATTTTCTAGAGCAATTGGTTCCCTAAGAGGCACTTCAGTAGTTGTGGTAATCCTAGTTAAAGGGCACACATTTCCAACTATAGTGAAGGTCCGACCAATAGGTCTCCAAGTGTATCCAATATTTGTGAACACTTTTCCTGTTGGTTTCCAAACTTTTCTCTTTGAACTTTTCTTAACAAATTTAGATTTTACAAAGAGGCATTACAATTATTGATAAATCAGAAACACAACAAAATCATGATTTCTGGAAAGCATGCAACCATTACACTTAACACATAGAAGTTCAGAATTCGCAGTAAGCTTGGAATGCTGCACATTTGCAGTTCCTTTAGGTTTAACAACACTATTCTTATATTTTAAACTAGATTTAACTGTCCTAGGGTGGGCTTCTACTTTATTCTTCATAGTACTACTTGGTGTTCACTGAATCTTATCTTTCTTTGTATTGTCTGAAGGCTGTGATCCGCTAGCACTATTAGACGGTTTTACTCCTGTAGAAGACAACATAGGTTTGTTAGAAACTAGGTTTGATGAAGAAGTTGTTTTTGTGTTTGTGTTTCCTGATGATGTGACAGGCTTAGTGAATCTAACTCTTTTGTCCTTGTTCTTTGGGGTGACAGCCACTAATTTTTCACCAGAATTGTTGATACTAGGGCAGGTTTTACTAATGTTTGTAAGCAACTCCTAAATTCGTTTAGTATACCTACAGGCTGATTCTAAGGAATGATCTAGAGGATAATTTGATTTAATATGTTTAACTAGATCCCTAAGAACTACAGCTTCTTCCTAAGTGTGCTTAATATAGGCAGAGTGAGCTGTCTTTTTATTCAACAATTTAGGGGTTATTGGTTCTACCTCAATCTTAAGCGTCTCTGGATCAATAGTGTGTTTTGTAACAGCATTTCTCAACTAGAGCTTTTCATTTATGTTTCTCTTAATTCTTCTTGAGAGCATGTTGCTAATTACCAAAACTTTTTCCTGAAGACTTGCATTTAAATCAGAGATTTCCACAGACTTTTGATTGACTTGATTAATTAAATATACATTGTTATTAGATCGATTAGGTTGGTTTATCGCGTCATTAGTTTGCTGTATAAGTCTATTTCAAATGTATTTCTCAGCAATAAGGCTTTGGTCACCCTATGATCCAAGTCAATATTTATTGTTTCAATTCCTATAAGTCCTTTTTTAAATCTTATTTCTCATTTATTTTTCCAATAGAGATTAAATCTCCTTTTTATATTCTTTTTTGTCGTGTCTTTCTCTTGGGGACCTAAGCCTTCAATTCATTTAATTTTAAAATATTAATCAATACATGAGCACTTGATTTGAAAAGAATTGTCCCTTTGGCAAAAATTTCCAGATTAAGTTGTGTATCAAACTTCTAATTAGATGTAAGTTTTTTCAAGTGTGGTAAAACTTCTAAACAATTTATCGTAAGTCTCTTTTTCAATAAAATCCTTTTTGTTGAGAAGCTCAGTCTCAAGTTTGAGACACTTTTTACATTCATGCACATTCACAGAAGCATTATCTACAGAAGAATTCATAATTATGTTCACAATATCTTTGTTAATGACTTGTTCCAAGAGTCGTTTCATTTTTCGTCAAAACTGATTCATTTTTACTTCAAATGTTTTTTTGATGCCTAAACGATGGTGTTCCAATTGCATGTTCCATTTGATGAACCAGAAATTTTGGACTTCAAAAAGTTCATCAATCAAATATGGATTGAATGTATTAAATAAGTCCTTTAGAGCTTTTACAAATGGAATTATTTCATCCCTAAAACAAGCTTTTGTATGTTCAAACCCCCACGAGCCCTCAGTAATAGCTGTGGTCATGGTTCTTTCTTTGACAACCACGTCAAAACCAGCAAGATGGTGTTTAAGTTTTTTTAAACTCGTATTAACCATGCTGACTTTAGGAAGTTCTTTTGGAACCTCAACTTTGGTGGGTCTACTGGAAGGAGTGGAATTGGAAGAATTCACAGAATTTTGAGACCAAAAGGCTTGTTTAGTAGATAATTCAGTTTGTGGAACAAATCGTGTTTCAAATTATATGAAGTTGGTTTTTAAGAACAACATTAATCGACTGGTTGTTCGTATTAACTTTCTTTTCTAACATCATAGGATCCCCTTTTATTTTAAAGCTTTTTTTAAACAACTCTCTTCAACAAGCATTAGGGTCTCTTCGGAGTCAGGAATCACAATAGCACTAGTATTCTTAATGACATTGCCATCATAAAGCTTTGGTTTCAACTGTTGAGCTTTCTTCAGATAGAAAGGATTTTGAAAATCTAGAGCTTGTTTGGTGGTATGATCATAGAAAAATTAATTTTTCGTCAACATTTTGAACGGTTTCTGCAGATTGATTCTTTGCAAAACAATATTATCTAGTGTTTATCTTCTTTTTCTAAAGCAATTCTCTATCGGATGTTCCGAGATTATTCTTACTAAAATCATTTTTGAGAAGAGTAATGTTTGCAATATTAAAGATTCTTTTCTTTTAAATTGTTCAAAAAGTGCTTTGTTTAGCTGAATCAAATCTCTACAGATTGTGCACTTGAATCTGAAATGTTATTATTACTCTTTAAATCAACATTTTGTCCTTCTTCCAAAACTTTAACTTGTTCCTTATATCTTTCAAGCTCAGCAGTTAAAGTGTTCATTGACACTTTTATTGTCCAGATTTATCTTGGTACAATTACTACTTGGGGTTTTCGTTGTTCAAGCACCGATAATATCAGATGGCATCTTGTTGTGCAGGTAGTTAGGAATTTTCTGAACAACTACTGTTTGTAATTCAATACATACTGCGTAATAAGGAAAGATATTGCTATCACTAGTTATTTCAGTCTCTGAATGGTTCACAACATTTGACTGTTCAGAAGACGGCATTACCTGCACAGCTTGATTAATCATATTATTATTTACATTATCATGATTGTGTACCTTAGTGAGAGCATATGAACCATAATGAGATAAATTCTCCATAAGAGCAACTTTAGTAGTGTTAAGTTCATCACAATCAGAGTCATATGCATCTAAATCTTCAGCTTGATAAGCAGCATTGTGGGTAATGACAGTCTGTGTGGCTTGAGCTTCTACAATTCTTGGATCTGCCAAAAATGCTAGTTCCTCCTCATGTAGAATTTGATCGTTTGCTTAAGCTTGTACCAACAACACTTTATCCTTAAACCATGAATCATCCTGTTTCCTCTTAGGTTTAGTGCACTGTTTGGACATGTGTCCTTCCCCTTTGCAGTTGTAACAAATAACAGTCCTTTGTTTCCCAGAATTGCTTCCACTTGCTCCTAGAGTGTAGGTCCTTGTAATACCCATAGCAAAAGAAGTGTGTCTCCCCTGAATTGGTTGTAAGGTCACTCTCCCATCATTAATGGTAGCTTGTTGCCTAGGGTTTGACAAATTCCTCAGCTGGTTATTGGTAGTAGGATAGCAGGAAGTGACAACAGCAGTCAAGAAAGACATCATGTGATTGATGGCATCAATAGGATCATCACCTTTCTGGAACACTAAAACAATTAGACCTAAGTCTAGTTGAGGAAATTCAGATTATTGGTTAACTGTAGGAGCATATTCCAATTGAGGGATGGATGATGGTGGAGAATAAACGTTGTGATCAACTGATGATTGATAATCATTGGATGGATAAGTGATTGAAAGAGGTGTTGATGATTAATTATTTGAGTATTGTTGAGAGTGATAAGGTGAACCATGATGTAAAGATATATATGGTGAAACTTGTGGTTGAAATTAAGAGTTTTGGTATGAGTGTTGATGAGTTGGATAAGGAGAGTGGGTCATCTGATGGGTTGCAACCAAAGCAAGTGGATCTGAGTTGCGTTCATGCATTAAACAAACCTCATTTGCATGAAATTCATGTTGTCCCAAGTAAGCATGAAGCTGATCAATGTTAGTTGTGTGCAAATCCTGAACCAGTTTAACATTTGTCACAAATTTGCTCCACTTGGGAGGAAGAGTATTCATAAACTTGGTATTCACTTAAAATTGTTCCAGTTTCATATTGTAGATCTTCATGTCATTAAGTAGCAGTGAAAATCTCAAGTAGAAATCGCGTAGTGTTTCCCCCTTCTTATAAGCAAACTTATCGAATTCATCATAAAGCTTACACTCTCTTTCCAATTTCGTCAATGAAGTTCCTTGCATGAGAAGTTGAATTCTTTCCCAAAGTTCATTGGCGACTTTATGATTGCTAACCAATGCATAGACCTCTGGTGGTAGTCCTTGGAGAATGATATTTGTTTCCTTGATATCACAATCAGCTTGAATTGCTTCCGTAACAGATAGCTCAGAATATTTCTTTGGTCTAGTCACTCCATTTTCCTTAATTGAAGGCCAGATGAGTGGATCATTTTCAACAAATTCAAGGATCATTTGTCCATGTTGTCTATTCATCATGTATAGCTCCATTCTGCTTTTCCAATAATCATACATATCTTTTTCCAACATAGGTGGACGATTGTTAGCACCCGAAAGAATTGCTTTGTCAGCAAGAGTCATCATTGAGAAATTTGTATGTTAAAGGACTATTGTTGGATCGAATGGTGGTAGAAAGAAATTATGCTTGATTAAGTTATCTTTTAAGTGTTTTAGTTCTTGAAACTATACGGGATTTTACAAGTCAAAGAGATAAACTGTATAATTTTGAAATTTGAGTTGTTCGGTTTCTATTAAACTGACTAGTTCGGTTATCACTGAGGTAGATTAGTTCGGCACACACTGAAATTTAACTAGTTCGGTTAACACTGGTATGGACTAGTTCGGCACACACTGAAGTTAACTGGATCGGTACTTACTAAAAAGAACTAGTTCGGCACACACTGAGATTTAACTAGTTCGGTTATCACTGGTATGGACTAGTTCGGCACACACTGAAGTTAACTAGATCGGTACTTACTAAAAAGAACAAGTTCTGCACACACTGAGATTTAACTAGTTCGGTTATCACTGAAAAATAACTAGATCGGTACTCACTGTGAATAACTAGATCAGTACTTACTGAAAAATAACTAGATCGGTACTCACGAAATCTACTTTTTCAAAACTCAAAAAAAGACACGTTTTTTACGATTGTTTTCCGAAAAATTTTGTACCAAAAGAGTTACTAAGCCTATAGGGATAAGAAAAATGAAAACTATAAGGTTTTTAAGCCGAAAATTTTAAAATCAAGATTTTGACCTTTATAAAGCTAACGAACCCAAAATGACACAAAATAAGAGATTTTTGTATGAATCTAAGCACACACACCTATATCCAAGGATACTAGATCAAAGCTACCTATGTAGATGATCTTTTAGTGTGGAATTTAAGCTTAGAAAACTAGAAAAAATCTAAAGATGGGGCCTTTTTTAAAGTAAAACACACGAACCAAAACAACAACAAGTAAACACCAAATCTAAGCACACCACTCCATGGCTCTTGATACCAATTTTATACTAATCTAATAACATACTTGATGGAAAGAAAGAGGTTGTTTTAGTGAGAGAAAGGGTTGGATGAACACTTAGAGAGAGAAAGTAAACATAAGATAGAAAATGTATTATGTGTGAAGAATAAACAACCAACCACCTCTCCATGGCATGGAGAGGTATATAAATACTTACATGTGGACATGGGCTTAGACCTTCATGGGTTTGTCCATGGGCTTTAGCTAACTAGCCTAGTAAGTTTCCAAAAATTAACTTAACGAGCTAACTACAATTATATATGGAAGTGACCGACACTTTCGTGTTCCTAACAATAAGGCTTAGGGTTGATCATTTTTTAATCTTTCACCAGAAGTACCACTCCAACAAGGTAGCTGAAGCACACATACATGGCCGTAACGACAGAATATACATGTTTGTTCGATCACATCCTCATTCGAATTTAACCAACGGTTAGGATGAAGAATGATATAGGGTAGGAACCTTCTAACGTTCACCAAAAGTCATAAACCAACAAGTCAGCTGAGACATGCATTCATGGCCGTAACGACGGAATAGACATGCTCGCTCGTACAAATCCTTATTCGCGTAAAACCAGCGGCTAGTCATTAGGAAAGAGAAGTAAATTGTTGTTAAATAAAAATTACAAAACAAATAGATTAAGTCTAAAATTCAAGTTGCTAGACACTTTTTCCCGACCGTTACCATGATAAAGACACAACTATTTACAACGTCTTGATCATAGATCAAAAACAACAACCTAAGTTGGCGTTCCCATAACGGTCAACTTCCCAATCATCTCATACTTTACATACTTTACAAGGTAAGTGGCGATATCTTCCACTTTATATAATACTTCACATCGTTGATTTTGTATCAACGAATAATCGATCCTTCGTGTAATTCCTTTGGTAGTTGCGAAACGATTATCTTCAAACTTTCTTTCTCTTTTTTTTTGCGATTTTTCTGATTTTTTCAAAAACATTTTGCTAACACTATACTACAAAACTCAGTGTAATTTCACCATCTTCGCAATAGTAATTCCGAATAATTCCTTTGGTAATTCTTCATTCTTCAGACGTACCAATAATTATGTTGGTAGTAAAAATACATGAGTTTTGACTATAATATACATTCCTATTTGCGATGTACAAGTTCTTCCAACCGTACCAAAGATAGAAAATTTTGACACAAGACTCGAGAAATACAAACTTTACACTTTAAGTAACTAGCAACTGTAAAATAAACTTAACCTAATAGGGTAGGCTAAGGTGTAAAGGTGTAAAGAAATAAACAATTGGTGTATTTCCTAAAGGATTGGCTCTACGGGTTGTTCTAAGGGTATCTTACTCTTAAAGTGAGAGTAAACAAAGGGTTTATACAGGGGTTAACTAACCAATGTAATTAGTTAATAAGCAACATGTAAAGGCGATTTGGGTGTAATCCTAAAATTTACCAATTTAAACAGGTTACTCTATCTAAATCTATAGTACTCATTATTGCGGTCTCGAGTGATATACCAAGCCCAGTTCTAAAGTCTACTACATCACTGGCACACTCATATTTTGAGGAATTTAGGTAAACATTTAGAAATGGATAGATTAAATTCTCACAATATCTAATAAGGGTTATTGTGTGCGGGTTATGTATCAAGTAATTTCACAAAAGTATGCTTGAAAATTTTTTAAATTTAAGCATAATTTAAGTATTGTAGTGTGAAAATTAGAACAAGTATACATTCTAATTCCCATCCCCCTACTTGAAATATACAATGTCCTTGTTGTATAGATAAAACATTAAATACGGGAATTAAAAAGAATTAGAATGAGAAACTCCCCTGATATTTTGCTTGGTAGATTCTCCATGTTGATTTATTGAGCAAGAATTCGTGTTGAACAGCCGTCTTGAGGTTTCAAGACTCCAACACTTCAAGATCTCCAGATTTGTAAATTCTTTACCAATATTCGTCGATATTTCTTTCACGAGGTCCTGAGTAAAATATAAGAAAAAAAAGTGTATTCCTATCTTGGTACCTACGGTTAATTTAAACTAAAATAAACAAACTAAATACGAGTTAGTATGGTGAATACACCGTATCATGTGCATGAATACGCCATATTGCCAAAACTGACAATAATGTTTTTAAAGTGCATAAAAAGTAAAGACTGATAACGTCTAGACAATCAATACGCCGTATGGTATGGAGCGGATACGCCGTATTGATGTCTGGGAAGACAGACTTGATAAAATTAAATAACAATCCGGGTTGTCTCTCGAAAAGCACTTTTGTTTACAGCAAAGTCATTAAGTTATACTTTTCTTCAGCTTCTCTTCATTCCATCTCATGCACGCTAATGTGCCCGCGTGTGAGCCATTCCTCCGTCCTCGCATCTCGAATGTAATCGGGTTCTAAGTTCAAGACTCCTTTGTAGAATCCCTTAAGCTTTTGGTATGGATGCGAGATTCCATTCTTCTTATCTTTATCACATACCTTCAGTAATGGTGGGATCTTGTTACATTGCTCATTAGTTTGGTGTTTAAACCTCGGATGTGAACGCACCATTTGGTAAGTTACTTCATCATTACAATTGTAAATGGTAATCATCCCTTCGAACCGTTTTTCTTTAATTCCAACTTCTCTTAAAAATGGTTCACCAAAAATAACATCGCCCATTCCTTCATTACGATAAGCATCCATATCTTCTAAAACTGCAAAATCCGTCACAACAGAAAAGGTTCCAACAAAAATAGGCACATTCATTAAGGCTCTACTAAATTATTCCTTTGTACACCATTCTTATTCTTTTATTATAGAACTTATGAAACCTCTTCGGACACTCACGTTGACTTACAATATTGGGAAGAAGTTAGGGTGTGTAAATTTCAAATACTATCAGGCAGAAATACCTTTAAGTTGTGTCATTAATCTATATTATCTTTCTTATAATTAGTCCCAATAACTAGGGTAATTCATCAATTACAGTATCAAGTTCATCAATTCCTAGTGTTAAATTCCTCAATTCCTTACCTTCCTCATGAGTGTGCATCAAATCATCACCTTCTAAGTCAAATGGTTTAATTTAGTATTTAATTCGATGTAATCTCCATTTAAAGGGTCTAATGATCTATTAATCACCAAGTTCTCCCATAGCCTAGTTCTAAATCAAGCCGTTTCCCCCCATTTCTTTCTCTCTAAAACTTAGCATGTAGACCCTTAATTAAACTACTAGCAGGTTTAACACACTTGTGAAATAAATCCTTTCTTTCCCCGACCTTAAAAGTAATCTTGCTTTTGTAAACATCAATTTTAGCACGGGGGCGGTAGACAAAAATGGGTCATTCCGAGGATCACCCCCCCCCCCCCCCCCCCCCCCCCCCCCCCCCCCCTTTCCCCTTGATATCCTCGGGCATATCTAGAATTATAAAGTCTATTGGGAAAACAAATTTAGCAATACCTACTAACACATTCTCAGCTATTCCTTTTGGATATTTCACTGTCTTGTTTGCCAATTCAATTGTCAACTTAGTGTGAGCTAATTCGCCTAATCCTAAGTTAAGGTAGGTCGAGAGAGGCATAACACTAAATCTAGCTCCTAAGTCAACAAGGGCATTATCAAAGAAAACATTATTAATAAAACAAGGTAAAGTGAAACTCCCTAGGTCTTTCTCCTTTCAGGGTATAGAATTATTGATATGTGAAGCTTCAGAGTGAGCTTCCAAGAATTGCGATCCATATGATCCCTTTTTTCTTCACCGTAGTACCCATTCAAACGACTTGGAAACGGAATCGTTGTTTTTCTTATCTCATACATGAGTGTACGTTTCTGTCCAGTGGATACGGCGTATTGGTTTGATCCAATACGGCGTATCGGGTATGAATCAGCTTCTATAATAGTCGAAATTGATTTGACTTGATCTCTTGGGTTCGCTTCAGTAGAGCTAGGTAAACTTCCAAATCCTCTTTCCTGTAGTACCTTGCTCATTTGCCCGATTTAAATCTCTAAAGTCTTAATCGATGCTCCTTGGTTTCTAATGGCAGCATCCGTCAAAGCTTGGATTTCTTTAATTAAATTTGAGTTTTCTTCATGTCTCTTTGCTGATTCACTCATAAACTTGCTAAGGGTATCTTCCATAGATTGCCTTCGTTCTTGGTACGAAGGATTTGCATTGTTTCTTTAAGAGAATCCCAGAGCTGCTGCTCTATATCCCCTTCCTTGAAAAGGTTTACCAAATTGCGTGTAGTAAGCTTCCTCGAGGGTTTTCCCTTCTTCTTTGAGTGGGCAATCTTTGGTGTAATGGGGTCCTTTGCATTGTTTGCATCCAACTTGAGCAGCATAGACTTTTTCATTCACTTTCTTGATCTCTCTTCCAAGATTATTTAGTTGTGCTTGTATAGCTGCCAATCTGTCAAAAGTTTTTGTACTTCTTGACCTAGATGTTTCATTGTGCCATTTCTAAGAGTATTCAGCCAGTTATTGGATGGCTACCTTTGCATCAGCAGTAGTCTTAGATGGTATTGCACCTCTTGAATCAAGAATCTATCGAGTAGGAATTCCCAATCCATTATAGAACAATATTACCTCCTGCATCTCCGTTAAATAGTGTTGAGGACATTTCATCAAGAGTTCTTTAAATCACTCCTATACTTGGTAAAGGTTTTCATCTGGTTCTTACTGAAAGTTGTTGATTTCCTCCATTTTCTTTGCAGTTCGAGCAGGTGGACAATATTTGTTCAAAAATTTGGTTTTAAGATCATCCCAAGTTGTAATTGAACAAGTTGGTTCGTTTCTTAGCCAACGACTTGCGACTCCAGTTAAGGACATAGGGAATGCTATAAGCATCACTTGGTCTATCGTAATATTTGGAATGTGGAATAGATCAACAATCTCAAGAACTTTCTCAATGTGTTCGTTCGCATCCTCTTGATCTGAACCGCTGAAGGTGTTGGTTCATAGTTCTTTGAGAAATTAGCCTTTTAGTTCAAAGTTATCCTTGTCTTTAATTTTAGGCCTAGCAACTCCAGATCCATAGTCGGCTTGAGTTTTGCTCATGTATTGCTCTATGGTTTCCGCCATTGTTTCCGCAACTTCTTCCTTCGAGTATTCTTGGTCAGAAATAAAATTAAAATCATGCGATCTCAATTCGTCAAGACTTAGTGTCTTGAAGTGCTTCCTAGATGATCGAAATTATCCTTCCGGATCCTTAAAAGGTGTAAATAGTTTGTTCATTGAACTCCTTGTCATGCACTACCTAAAACAAGGGATAAACAATCAGTAGGATAGGCTCTTTAGGATAGATAAAATTTTAGCACGGAAATCAAATAAGAAAACTAAGATTCTAATTCTGTTTCAGATGATTAATACGCCTTATTCAATAGAAGTTAATACACCATATTAATCAGTAGAATGAATATGTTGTACTGGACAAAAAGTTGAGTACGCCGTATCCAATGAAAGTGGATACGCCGTATCAAGTTATCGACCAGAACAGTGTATTAGGAAAAAAATTAAATTAAACACACAAATATACAAGCAAACAATTAAACTAACAAATATACAAAAATATTCAGAATATACAAGAATATACACTAATCCTATGTTAGTTCTAATCCTAATTCTAATAGGTAAAAGGGAGGTTTCAGCCTGAGAGACTGGCACGGGTTTGGTGGTGACTACAATCAATTCAAGACACTTTAACCCACACAAGAAAATTAATAGAAGATAAAAGAGCGGTCAAGCCTTATAATAGAAAACTGTATTAGCCATCATTAATCCGATTAGAAGTTGGTTTGTTTATTTAGTGCAATGATTACTTATCTCGAGGTGGCATATCATTCTTAGACTTAGGCGGGACTTCATCCTAAGACCTAGACACATTAATTTTTTCATAATTAAAGCATCTGCATAAAGCATCCTTATTTGCTTATTATAATTTATCTTAAGGATTAAAGAAATGGTGATCTTGTTAAACCCTAGCTCATAGAGACTTTAATCACTTACAGCTTAATGGAAATTTATACTCTAGTAGTCCACTTGTCCAACTATCCAATGGAATCAGAACGTTATTTGTTGAATTATCTAGGTTCACCTGCTAGTCAACTTGTTTAATAAACCAAAGGCAAATTATGTTAACTAGTTAAGCCAGAAGCATATCCTTAGCACGGTTTTAGCAGAACAATATTTGTGATCCTATGATTCTAGATGTATATGATTCTATTTGTGATCCTATGATTCTAGAACGTTATTTGTTGAATTATCTAGGTTCACCTGCTAGTCAACTTGTTTAATAAACCTAAGGCAATTTCTGTTAACTATTTAAGCCAGAAGCGTATCCTTAGAACGGTTTTAGCAGGACAATATTTGTGATCCTATGATTCTAGATGTATAAATTACTATATGGAGAGCTATCCCAGCATCTTTAATTACTTAATCTGTATCACTAGATCCAGTTGAATGATAGGTCGCATACAAAAGCACGTAAACAAGTATATTGATAAACATAAACAAGCATACAACGATAAATTAAGAAATCGAGATATAAACAAAACCAAACATTTAGATCTTCATAATTAGGGCTAATACCCGAAGGTATTAGCCTTCAAACATCATAATTAATACAAGAGTAATGGCTTAGCCAAGGTAAACTAACCGAGTTAGCGAATGATACCAAGAACTGAACGATTACAAAAGTATAAGAAATTACACGTTGTCTCCTATGGATTGGAATGCATTGCGAGACCTCTTCTACTCTTTTTCTCCTCTGAAAATTGACTTTTATGGTTTAGGTATCGAGAATATGATTTAGCACACTTAAAACTCATTTTTGAGTTTTGTATTTATAGGGTCTGGAGTCGGTGTCGATACGGCGTATCCAAGGTGTTAGATACGGCGTATTAGAGTTTCTTAGAGTAGGGACCACGTTTGATATCTTCCAGAATATTTTATTCCCATATAGCTTGAATACGGCGTATTGCCTTTCCTGGATACGGCGTATTGGTCTTGTGTCCTTCGTGGTCTTTGGTGAGTGCAGGCACAGATACGCCGTATCTTCCTTGATGGATACGGCGTATTGGTTGTCAGAACAGTAATCTTTAAAATATCTTCGTTTAAGCTCCAGAATGCGCGCCTTTTGCTAATATTCACCAAGTACTCCGTAATTACTGCAATTCTCAAATACAAACGATTAAGTAATAATTTTTTGCAATAATTATACAAAATGGGTTAATTACATGGGATAAATGATGCTATAAAATAGACGTTATTTGATGTCATCACTTAATCAGGTATAAATCGCCCAAACTTACTTTGGTATAAATCGCCTAGCTTTGCCGAGGGTATAAATCGCCTAGCACAAAAAGTGTATAAATCGCCTAACACAAAAAGTGTATATATTGCCTACTAGAAGACAAGGTGTACTTTGTACTTTTTTCAAAAACTTTTGATATTTGATCCCACCTTATTCTCCAACCGGATGAGCAATCAAAAATAAGCCATGGAAACGCTAGAAAAAGTAATAGATAAGACAACCTTTGACACGAAATAAGCCACACAAAAAGCACCAAATAAGCTTTAATAAGCTCGTTTAAAACCCTTTTTCCTAACAGTTTTCCCGAACAAAATAACCACCCAAAAGTTCTTTTATCACACACAAAAAGGCTATAAAGCAAAGACAATAAGCCACGAAAAAGTAATTTTAGAGCGAAAATAAGCTTAAAACCAAGAAATAAGCAAGAAAGTTTTAAGCTTTTTGAGAGAGATGGAAACAAAACAAATAAGCCGAATCTTTTTATTCCCAAACCTCGAATAAGCTATATAAGACGATCAAACCGAGACAAATAAGCAAGGATAAGCTCGAACGAGCTTTAAAAAGCTACGGTATTCTTCTAAAACACACGAACCAAAACAAAATCACCAAAAACCCTTTGGCGACTTATACCACATGTTATCCCAATAACTTTAAGATCCAAACACAACTAATAAGCTTTACCAATAAGCTACATATAAGCCGAGTAACCCAATAAGTAAACACGAAACATAAGAGAAAAGAGAAACAAAATAAGAAGATTCATTAGAGAGAGAAAGTGAGGTGGAAGGTTACACACACATGAAAGTGTAAGAAATGGTAACCAACACCCTCTCCATATGGGGGAGAGGGTTCTATTTATACACCTAGACAAAACCCTAGGCGTATGGACTCATTCTTGGTCCGGGCTTGGATTGTTGATGGGCTTAAGCCCGAAACATGGACAATATTAGCTTAAAGTCCAAGCTCGTTATACTCGACTAGCCTATTACATAACAAGACTATGTATGACTAAGATGACCAATAACATTCTTGTTCGACTTATATAAGGCTAACATGTGCGAACTCTCTTCATGGATATGAATGACACGTGTAGTCAAAATAGAATTTGTTCCTCCACGTGTTTATGGAGTTAGATACTACTGGGGCACTCGTTGAGTTGATTAGATGTTTGCATAGCCATGCCCAAAGTGTAGTCAAGATGAATCTTGATTACATATGGTAATCTAGTTCAATTTCAATAATGAGAAACAAATTAGTTAAGTTATTGAACGACATTAGATCCATGTCTATTTTTAACATGGTATTTGTAACAAAAAGATGTTAAGAATAAACTATTTATACTGAGACAATTACGAAACTACACTCATGTATTTCTAGGAGCATTGACATGTTGCTAGATGCTTACCTAGTGTAGTATATTATAGGATTGTGGCATTCGCAAGTAGGAGCTATTGGGAAGTGCTCATGTCATAACAATATTTATACGACGGGGTATACGTGAGCCTATGGGGTCACACACACATATACACTAAGATAATACTTTTATAATGTAATAAACAAGGGTGGATACTCGCGCTTCATTGCGGGACGATTTGTAAGAGTTTCATATTCTCTAGCATTTCGTAGTGTGTTATATTCAGAAACCTACATGAAATACGAATTTTCAAATAGAATAAAGACGCAAACAAAAAAGAATACATTCATCAATTTGTTCTTTTATATATAAAAGATAAAGTATGATTCTTTCCAACCGATGAACAAAGGTTTAAGCTGCCAATAATAGGTTAACCTTTCTAAAGAGCTGAATCCATGGGCCTTCAGCGTTCCACTAATTTCATTCCCTTCCTCGATGGCAGTTGTTTGAGCATCATCGATCCTACTAAAATGAATCTGCTAGACCATACCATGAAGTCACCATATAATTGGTTCATGAATACTGATGCATATTTTATTTAAAATATATTTTTACCAAGTTTTAAATTCATAAAACTCGATCTACCTAACCACGCATTAACGGGCAGATAACCTGATCGTGGGTAGTACATAATGGTAAATCCGAGGTCGTCCCAAGAGCTAAGTTGTAATTAGTTTTAATTTGAAATGTCACGTTTATAAAATGGTTTTTCGATTTGAATTGAAAGGAATTAAAAATAACAATAAAATAAATAACTAGAAATTAAAAGAGTTGGAGATATCAAGAGAGAAAACATGCTAACCTAGTTACTTCATTACTATTGTTATGATAACATTTTCCTGTGTAATGTTAAACTATGGTTTCATTAGTGGTTTCTAAGGTCGATAGACTTGAATGTGCATATTTAGTCTATCCTATACTCCATGCGATTCCGAATCAGTCCCAAATCATCTGGGAGGTAGGTTATATAGGTTGCAATGATTAATCCTAACTATTCCCAAAACATATCTAATAATCTATAAAGATTATTAACCCTCTCTGAAAGAGATCCTGTGCTTTTTAAGTATATTAAGTGATAAGTACGGTGACCAGTTAGTTCCTACACTAGGCAAGGAGTTAGTGATCCTCCCTAGTACCCATTAGATCCCATATAGACTAGATAATCTAATAATAGGGAAAGCTAGGTCCAAACCACCCGTACTACCAAAACCCAGGGTTAGACGATAGTCAAGGAATATCTAACGAAACCATAATCTAACAGGAAACAATCATAACAAAAGTAACTAAATAACTAGGCCAGCACTTTAAGTGCTTAGCCACTCATGGTAACGGAAACACATCAAGAAATAGAAGAAATCATAGATTGAATACTCCTAATTCTTACAGTGTTCGTATTTGAACGATTAAATACAAAAAATAAGTAAAGTGTGATCTCCCTTGGACTCCAGGTGGAATTCTTTGAAGGTTGGAAGCCTTTGTCGCCTCTTCAATTGGCTGTGGAGGAAGTGTTGTCGGAATAGCTTAAATGAGGCCTCTATTTATAGGTATCGAACCTGTTACGGCGCAACCAATAAAGGTGTTACGCGGTAATCATCATACACGGCATTCCATATTTAAGTAGTTGTTACGGCGTAACCAGATATGTTGTTACGCCTTAACCTTCAAATAATGTCCATAAGTACGTGATCTTCATTCCATATTTGTAGATCTTCATGGTTACGGCGTAACTGGATATGGTGTTACGCCGTAACTCTAACTTTGACAAGATTTCCTTCCAAATATATGGTTATGGCATAACTAGATATGGTGTTACGCCGTAACGTTGTCCTTGATCTTCGCACTTGCTTAATATATGTTACGGTGTAACCATTTTTGGTGTTACGCCGTAACATTCTTCAGCAAATTACACTTTGAGCCCTTTTTCCCTTATTTCTTGTCACTTTCCTGCATTTCACCTAAAAACTAAAAAATAATAGAAAATATCTCGTTTTCGAGTGTTAGTGAAACATTTGCAAGTAATATAGGGGGTATTTTGCCACCAAAAAATATTAAATATTTGATGTTATCAAATATCCCCCCACTTGACTTCTGCTTGCCCTCAAGTAGAACCTGTGAGAACATTTCATAAAAAGATTTCTCGAGAATAACTTCAAGAAATGAATTTATAAAACTCTTATGCTAGAAAACATCAAAGCCAAACACCTCATGAAAAGGGGATAAAAAAGTCAATCAGCTCTCCACTAGTCTAAGTGTTTCATTTTCGGGGTGATCGCTCAATTACACAGTCATAGCATGTATTCTATCATACGCTTGGAAAGTACACAAATCTGCACCAGTTAGAATTAGGGTCTAAATAATCCTTGAAGGCAACAAGGGTAATATAGTTTTAAAGGAGGATAAAGGGGTTAGGATAGACATGGGAGACACATTTAATGGTTGTTAATATAAAAACACAAAACAAATAGTCTAGAGTAATCTAAGGTTGTCATAACTAACCAATGTTCATCCCTGGGTCCAAGAGTCTAAGTCTGAAAATCTGATCTTCAATAATAGGCTGCTGGCTCCATTCTTCATGAATATTGGGATGTCTTGGTGCAATAATGGGCTACTAGCTCCATTTTTTATTTTTATTTTGCACCATCTTTACAATTTTTTAGCACATGGGTGGCTTTATGTTTTACCCTCTTTTCTTTACTTTCTTCATGATAAATATGCAAATCTTACAGGAGTTTATATCTTTAATTATTACCCCTGTAACATTCGATATTATACGCGCATCCCCCCACTTGAGATAAACAATGTCGAAAGTGGCGACAAAAGGGGGTCTTTATAGATCATAACTGATTAGTCTTCCACGAATGCATATAATTCTCGTTCCCATTCCCCTTGAACCATGGACTTAAGTAGCCAGAGATTTCAACATAAAGAAAATAAAGACTACAGGGCAGGCTAAGGTGAAATGGTGTAACAAAACATATAGAGTATGGTGAAAACATAGATTGGTTTAATAAGGGTGATCTAGGGGTATTTTGCACTAATAATGAGTGCAACAAAAGGATTTGTCATGGGAGGTCGACAAGTCAGTGTAACAAGTAGATAAACACACACATATAGGCTATTTGGGTAATTTCCTAAGTGTTGCCTTCTTGAACTATCTATTCCTGCTAATCAATTAGGTCTCGAAATGATGTACAGGCCAAGTTCTAAAGTCTACAATACTACCGGCACACTCAATATTTTGGTGGATTTTTGAGTAATATGATGGAAACGGAATATTAGGCATAAATCTCACCAAGTAATAATAAAGGGTAATGTGCATTCGGCAAAGATTAATTCTAGTTATTTAAGAAAAATTTGTCAAAATTTTTAAAATTGGCATAATTTTCAAAGAAAACTAGAAAATCGAAGGCAAAACATACGTCAAGTATTAATTCTACTCCCATCCCCCCACTTGATTTGTACAATGTCCCTATTGTACATTAAGGAAATAAAATAAAAAAAGAGTAGAATTAAGACAAGAAACTCTCTGAGCATTGCTTCGAGATTTGAAATTTGGCGAAAATCTTTAGATTATCTTCGTCTTCCCGCAAGCTCTTTATCCCCTGTGATCACAAAACAAACCAAAAATAAATCATTTCTACAAGGAATTATGAATGTACATGAAAACAAACCTAACTCCACTTTCGTAGGAATCAGGTTTGCATTTTAGACATTGCAACAAGCCTTTTAAACTACTTGGTGGCCCAAGTGGACGAGTTTAGTCTCGTGAGGGCTTCCAAAGAACATACCCACAAAGTCCATTTACGTATATAAAGTTTAGACATGTTTAAAACTTAAATTTTTAAGGATTCAGGAGGAGGTTACGACGTAACCGTGAAATGGGTTACGTCGTAATCAAGTGGTAAAAAAATTAAGTTTTAAGGTGTTACGGCGTAACCAGGAAATGGTTTGCGTCGTAACTGTAGTGGTTACGGCGTAAACTAAAGTTGTTACGTCGTAACTGCTGCAGATTTAGCAAGGTTACCACATGATTATGAGTCGAGCCAGCCTCGATAATTGCCTCTTAGCTGCTGGATCCTGTAAAACAAAGTAAGAAACATGCAAACCAACTAATGCAAAAAAGAAAATTTCATTAAATTAAGGACGGGTTGTCTCCCGACAAGCACTTTTGTTTATTAACGAGTCTTTAAGTTAGACTCATGACCATTCTACGTTTTGTCTATTTCCTTTTGGATCATTTCCTTAAATTTAGATCCGTTCTTCCTTCCAAGAGGTAAAATATTATCCAAGTCTTTGGTAACACAAATGAAACTTTGTCCACCTTTAAGTAAGTATTTCTTAACCTCGAAAGTTTCTACTTGTACTTTCGGTGGATGGATAGTCTTTTGTCTCTATTCCTACTTTTCCTCACACTCTTCATTTCGAACTCATAATTGTGTCACTCATAATTTTTATTATGCACTTGGTTACAATATTCCCATATATTATCGAGAATGTGTCCCTTCTTCCCTATTCCAAGTTCATACTCATCAACTAGCTTATCTATTTCTAAATTTAATTCCCACTTGTATCTCAAAGTCCTATTGCCTTGGCTTATTTACTATTGGCCGAGTTTTATCTTGGAACAGTCAATTTAACCATAATTTTTTAATGTGCTCTTTCAAGGTTCACTAATGTCAGTATGTCCGAACCTTAATCAAATATCCATCCCTAAGGTATAATTCTAGGTTCGTTTGGTTTGATTCTGAGAAGAGACTATCTGATGAGGGACTCTATATCACACCATTAATCGTATCTATTATCCCAAAATAATGTATTGGTTTGGCTTTTTCCGTATTTTGCTAAAAGGAAATCAAAAAAAAATAGTCCTTTTCCTTTTATATTTCTTCTCTCATTATCGTAGTTGCAGTACCAAAACCTTAAATTCCCAGTTTTAGATACCCCACAGATTTCTACCCTACCATCACACATTTTTTTGTCGGGGTCATAGGATGGACACATTTTGGTTTGTTCCTTGAGATTCTATTTTATAGGGTTACAGAAGTGTGCTCTAGGAACATTCTCATCTAAATTAATTTTCTGTTTCTTAGGCTCTCTTTCATCTAAGTTAGGGGACCGTATTATCCCAGTTACCTGACCTCTTCGTAAATCGATGTGATATTTTTCTGGGCAGTGGATTGGGGTCTAACCATGAAAATGTTTTCACTAGGATTCTTATAATTATGATCTGTAGAATGCTAGTAATCTATAACACCAAATAACAATGAAGAAATTCTAGAAAGAGAAAGTAGATGGGAGGAAGGTTCTAGTGAGAAAAAGTAACAAAGAAAGAAAGATTAGATTATGTGTGAGAAAATGAACCAACCAACACCCTCTCCATATGTGAAGAGGGTATTTATACATCAACTTAAGGTCGGCCATGAGCTTTATAATGGGTTTTTCATGTGCCTTTGGCCCGGTTAGCTTACTAACATTATATTTGATTAAACTATGAGCTATGATTAACTATATTGGAAGTGACTGATACTTTACGTATTCCTAACAATCTCTCCCTAAGGGAGGTCACTCCAATTTACAAAAACTTAAACCTAGCATACTATGCTTTGACTTTAGTCTTGTGCTCGTAGTCTTTAACTTTAATCTTTAACTTGTGAATTAATGTAGTGATCTTTGACTTTAGGCATTGGATTGTATCTTTGACTTGACATGAATGTGATCTTGAACTCCTTGATATCATCAACCAAGCATAATCTCTTACCATCATCTTGTGATCTTTGGCCTTCTTGTGACTTCTGGACCAACATGATCATACTGTTCTTGATGTTGAAAGCTTGTGTAACCATCTTTCTTGATATTCTTTAACTTTAACACTTTTTCACTTTTTGTAGGACGTACGGTATGAACTTAATACTTCATCGCTTCAAGAAAGATGTAAGATATCAGAGTAGCGAAAGTCTTAAAACATGTAATTAAGCTTTCATGATGTCTTTATATATGTCGGTCGAGTATGAGCATGTGGTATTGGCTTCGACTTGTCATCGGGAAACTGCTACCACCGTCAGGAAACCTGCATGAATGGGTTAGTGATAAACAACATATATGGACGAAAGTGGCTTTGTCACTTCGTCGAATACGGTTGTAACAACCTGGCCCCCCCCCCCGGGGGGCTTCTCCCTTTAGCGGTTAATCAGTTAAATTCTGCTTGTGTTCAGTAGAATTCCGATGAATCTCCTTGACAGGGTTAGCAGCTGCGTAGCAGTTCTTATTACCTGCGAGCGTCTCAAAGCAGACAACACGGTAAGAGTGAATCGGTAAGTTACTATCTTCCCGATTAAGCCGTCAATTCGTGTTCAGCTTTCCTATGTCCAGATACCCTTGTGAGGCTTCCCATGGATATAAGATTGAAAATTGATTTAGAAAATCAGTCGGTGTGTCAAATTGCAAATGGTTTTTATGACAAACTAATAGTTTTATCTTTTTCAAAATTCATCAATTCATAAGCTGGACCGAATCGATATCCAGTATCACAAGCTCGATCCTTATAGGATCTCACAAGTCACCTACCAAGAGCTTGTTTGATGTTGGCTCAAGCAGGATTTCTATCTTCACTGTGAATACTTTAGTATCACTCGGATGTTCTGGCGAAATCACAAGGATAATGCGTAGGACTCTTAATATATTTTTCTTGTAGTTCACATTGTGTGAAGTATCAAGCATAATTTTGACAAGTGTCCTAATGAGATTTATGGATGATCTCTTGTGGCTCTAGACTCAATAGTGCACTTTGGTTTTAGTGATCGGAGGCTAGAGCAAACTGCCACCTTTTTAATACCAACTAACTCAGAGTGAGAAAGTTGATAGAAATAAATTTCAATCTCCGTGAGAAAATGAAACAGAATTCTTTTGAGGATTTGGAGGGTGGGGTTAGGGAGCGGTTGTGCATTGCATCATGGGTCCATGATGTCAGTCTTTAATGTCAGCAATCATCTTTGTGATTCTAGACAACAAATGTATTGACCCGGTTTCTGCCTAAGTATAAGGAGGGCTTCTTTCTTTTCACCCTTTGTCTTAACTTTTCTTTTTAATTCTTCAACCTCTTCAGCGCTTACCGAGACTTCATAACTAGTACCGTGTTGGGTTTGTTCCAGTTCTAGCTCCATCTTAGTCGGACCTTTTCCGTTAATCTCACTTTACTCTTTTTTCATGAGGGTCTGTGCTTTGTGAAGTGTATGCAAGCTTTGTCATGAGATTCGTCTGTATGTGTCGGGTTTAGTTGAGATTGGAGCTTCGTTTGGTTAACTTTTTGACACCTAATTGAAGATCTTCCACCCGCCTTTGAATGATAATACGTCTGGTGTACATACGTAATACCACATTTAAATCATACCGTTTGTTAATTGTGAGATTGGTTAGCTTTTGTTGAATGAGTAGAAGTAACATGTCTTCAATGTCTTGTAGACGTAGTCTTTTGAAATCACCTTCTTTAAATGTATATAGCTTCTGATCATCTCGACGAACTTCAATCTCTTCCAGGTGACCGTAGTCATACTTCTTCATGATTTTAAGTCTGGTTACCGCAATGATTCTTCTTCTGGAGTAAACATCTTTGGACGAAGTCAGGTTACTTGCATATTTGTAAAATCTTTGGCGTTTGGGACCCTAGTGTGAAGTGCCCAGGTAAGCATGTTGATCATATTTCACACCCTGCCCGGGACTCCATCAATTCTTGTATAACCATGGTCTTCAAATCTATTTTAGATCATTAGTAGGTGGCTTTGTCTTTTTCATAGAAGTTGAGTATCGTCTGCTTAAATCTCCACCCATCAGATATTCTAGATCTTTATTAATAAAGTCATCCGTAGGGATAATTTGATGTCCTCGATGATCTTGAATTAACGAAAGAGGCTTTCTGAGATCGAACGGATACGGTTTGTTTTCGGGGTTATGCCAGTCAAGTCATTCAGTTGTTGCTTTGGAACATTCTTCAAGATGGTACTCTAATTCCGTAATACTTTGCAAGTGCCTTTGAGCAGGTTGAATACCGGTCCAACCAAAATTTATTGAGTCAGATTTATAATTTTAAGCCGATTTATGATGCAGAGAAATCAAATGAAGTATCATTAAGCTCATCAAATAAAGTGGGAGGTTCTTTAACATGCGCAACTTGACTGATCCAGGTCTGAGGAGGTCGAAAGTCAACTTGTCGTCTCTTACTCCAATCAGGATCAGGAGTTGGAGGTCGCTCGGGTTTCTTGAGTTTAACATAAAGATTCCCTTAGTAGGGGTGAAGTTAAGGTCATTCCTATTTATGTTAAACGTTACCCTCTCATTACCTATCCCTACTGATATTTCCTTTTAAAAAACACTAATCTAGGCGTGAACGGTGGCCAAAAAGGGTCTTCCTAAAATGATAGTTGAATTGGGGGGTTTGATCTAGAATTACGAAGTCAGATGGGAACAAAAATTTATCAATTTTTACGAGTATGTCTCTAACTATCCCAAGTGGTGTCTTTTTTCTCGTATCTGCCATTTCCTCTAGCATTTCAGTTTCACTAAGGTTTGTTAATTCTAAATACTCAAAATATTCCTAGGTAGAACATTTACACTGGCTCCTAAATCTGCCATAGCATAAAAGTTAAAGTTACTGATTGTGCAGGGAAGCGTAAAATGTCCTGGATTAGATTCCTTTGCAGGTAGTTGATCATTGATCTTTTCTTCCTGAGAGTCAGAGAGGAAGGATATTCCGTGGAGATTCTTAATTTTCTTAGGAGAGCTGGGTCCCTCATGTTTAAAAATTACTACCTTTGCTTGTTCAGATTTTTCCTTCCTGGAATGGAGTTCTTCGGTTAATTGCTCGATCTGGGTTTCTAAGTTTTTAAGTGAGGCATTTTGGTTCCTAGTGTTAAACTCGACATTCTCTTGATGCTTTTTAATCCACACCTCCATTTTAGTACTTCTCCGAGTAGATTCCTCTTGATGCTTAGCCAATAGTTCTTCTAAGCTTTGCCTCTTTTCACCATATGGTGGACGGTTATCAGTCTTAGTGTAGTATCCAGGTGGTCCTACACGAAACTTTCCTCCATTATTCCCGTTAAAAGGCGTTGTTTGTCTAAATTCTCCATATCTGACCTCTTTAACTTGTTTTACTTCCTCGTTGAGGGGACAATCCTTGTCGAGGTGAGGTTCTTCGCAAATTTGGCATCCAACCTGGATTGCATGAACACTTTCCTTTAGCTTCTTCATGTCTCATCCCAGGTTGTCCAACTTATTTACCAAAGCAGCTAGTCCATCCTTGCTACTACTGCTTCTGATATTCCTGCTTTTTGTTCCGTCGTGTCATTTTTGAGAATGATCAGCCATGGTCTGAATTGCTGTGAAAGCTTGGGCCGGTCTCATCCCAGGGATAGGTCCCTGCGAATCAAGCAGTTGACGGTTCATAGTGCTCAAACCCTTATAAAAGATATTTACCTTTTGTTGACTGTTAAATTCCCCAAACTAAACGATTGTGTGTCCTCACGCAATATTACATGCCTTATAACCAAATACCTCGAAACTTCCCCAAACTAAACCTTTGAAAAGTAGCAAAGATTTTTGTGGAGAAAGTTAAGAAATCACAAGTTATAAAACACCCTTATTTCCCATTTTCTAAAACCTCTTTTTCAATTTTTTTTTTATAATATAGTTTGAGATAATTTTGACTTTCGTTATTTCCATAACTGTTAGGGATCATAGAACAAGATGCATTTCGAATCCGAGAATGCCCCAAAAAGGATAAATTCATCGTTCCCGACTTTTCACTTATCCAAACCAAGCTTAAAACAAAATCACAGCTAAATATTAGTAAGGATGCTGACACTACTCATATTTGCAACTTGTGAACTTTTTACTCCCGACATTAATTATATCTTTAAGTGAGTGTGCTATCTTGAATTTCAACCATGGATCAACTTTTTTCAACATACTATGCTTTACGTTCCACCTTAGATTAATGATTTTAAAGGCGAGATCATCCCATGTAGCGACTTTCGTCTCGGCACATCCCAACCTTGCGGCTAAGTGACCAGGCTTTTGACACCCCACAGAGACTAGTATCGGGACTCACGGACCTTAGGTTTCAACAACTCTCAGGTTTCCCGAATATTCATAGCTTATAAAATAGAATAGTCAAAGTGCAAAAGCATATTTGAATTTAACAAAAAGAAGTCAATTATTAATTTTATTTAATTATTTAGACATTTATGCAATTATAACCCTCGACCTTTTAGAAGGCTGCAACATCGGTTGTGAGCCGGCAAGATGCAGCAAACTTTTATCAGTCTCAGATCTTTATTCTTACTATGGGCTTTCTTTAGAAGACTACCACATCGGTTGTGAGCCGGCAAGAGGTAGTAAACTTTTATCAACCCACAGCTTTTATTATTATATTTATTTTTTTTATCATTTTATCATCATTTTTTTTATATATTTATTTATTTAAAGAAGACTTCTTTTTGAAAAATTCAAGTATAAATTTGAACTAAGACTAAAATTTTTGCTATATATTACATAAAAAATTGTTGATTTAAGTTTAATCTCCAAAAACAGCACGTATATTAATCCGGTTAAGAGCTTATGGGAGAAAAAGCAACAAGTTACATACATGAGCTCTTAAGATTTCTAAATAATCTTTGTTTAGCATCCTACTCATACTTAACTCTATCATTTTTCGTTCTTCGCGAATTAGCGAACGCTTAGCCTAAAAGTTAAGGAACAAGCTAGAGCTCAACACGCTTGATCGGGTCAAAATTTACTCTTATTCTTACCCAGCAAGAAAGTCAAAATTATGACAAAAACACTTATTTTATTTTTGAAATTTTTTTAAAATTTTCATATTTTTGAAAATTTGGTGGGAAAACGGGGTACGTGAGAACAACGGCAAAAAGTAGGCAAGATCATATCGAAGATATACTACCCCATACTAAAATCAAACATTGTCCTCAATGCTTCCTAACCCAAGACTTAAAAAATCCCATACTAGAACTCAAAAAGGTCGAATGTATAACTAAAACCTGAAGAAAGTATCACAAATATCTTAAGCCGTTTATCAAGTGTGCTAAAAGATAAATGTTACTCGATAAGAATCTTTAGGATATCATATTTCCCCAAACTAATTGCAAGCAAAGGCTAGGAAGTTCGAGTGGACCGGGACAAAACACCGAACACGAGAGTCTTTAGAAAAATTGGGTCTATCCTGCAAACAATCACAAGTACAAACAACAAACAAAAAGAACGGAAGAGTACAAGCCTCCTATCAACACATTAGAAAAATAGAAAATGGATAAGCATGAGGTGCCTCCCACGAAGCGCTTTGTTTTTGGTAACCGAGTCACATAGCTTGACTCGATCCCTGAATTCATTCGTCCTTAGGGAGAGTAATATTCGGAAAAAGAAACTTCCATTGAAAACACCACTGGCTCTAGATAAGAAAAATGAAAAATGAAGATGCCGGGGTTAAAAACGAGATCCTCACTCCCGAAAGAGAGAATAAAAGGAGAATCCTTGGGGTAGGTGAAAAATGGAAGAAAAGTCCAAATGACAAATGTGAAGGAATTGACATCTTCAACATTTAGGGATAAAACAATTTCTCCTTGGTTAAAATCTTCATCATTCTTCATGGCTGTATCGGGCTTAAAATTTAAGCAAACGTTTGGTGGTTCCGGCGGAGGACGAGGAGATGATGGTTTAAGGATAGATGACTCATTTTCGGGGAGAAAAGTAGAATTATCTTCATCTTTGGAATCCTCATTTTCAACACCTGGTGGAATTAAATCACCCGGAACGAGGAATATATCGATCTCTTTATGAACAGGGTCACTATCCTCAACGAGGATACGAGATTCAATAATTGAACTTGAATTAGCATGAACATTTTCCGGTGACTGGGAAGTTGAAATCTCACAAAGCAAAGTCATAAGACTAAGATATTCCTCATGCTCTATAGCAATCCTCGAAGGAAGTGTAATGATTTCTCCGGCGAACTCAGGGTGAAGAGGATCACTCCTTGGAGAAAAAGTAATCGAAGTATTATGAATGGATGCATTTTGTTTTGGTTCATGATCGAAAATCACTTTGGGAGAGAGATTATGGGTGGTATCATCACTAAACAGACTTTCCATAAAAATTACGCCTCCTTCTGAATCATAATAACCTTCCTCAAAATTAGAAGAAACTTCCATGGCTAGAAAAGCATCGATCTCATCAATATCGACTTCTGGATCGGAACACTCAACCTTATCGGACAAAGGTGTGTTAAGTAAAACTGGCTCATCGGAATTTGAAACGTTGGAGTTCTCGTTTTCGACATCTTCCACCATCTCGTTAAATAGAGGATTTACGTTGCTAGAGGTGAAGT
>BQNB010062362.1:2668-36108 GCA_026074375.1 Tanacetum coccineum | reverse complement strand
GTTTATTTCATGCATATTAGTTTCTCTATATAGACACCATTGTGTTGTGATGATATCCATTCTCGTTACGCCTCACGTTTCCGCCATGGCGGGGTGTGACATGGTGAGAGTCATAGGTTTAAGACACGAAAATCAAAGCGTATAAACAATTATTGTGATTAATGCAAACATGGCAGGACAATTACTATACTATCATACAAGCTAACATGCAGATGTAACCATAACAAGCATGGGAACAGAACGTATCCCTAGATCCAAAAAGTATCAACACTTGGGTAGGAATGTTACCCCGATCCATTAAAACCATCACTTCACATGGGTAGGAACGTTACCCTCGATCCCGATATCATAACAAATAGGTAGGAACATTACCCTCGATCCAAATACACATAAGCATTTAGCACGTAACATACAATAGCCAAGTAAAGTCCATACACTTTTAAAATAAAGACACATAATCACAGTAATTAGAACATTTCAAATCCATTTGCATCATTTCCATCCCAATTTAACAGCGATGTGAAAAGAGGGACTATGAAACTCACCTGATGCTCAAGCTGCTTTCAAATATCTTAAACAAAGCTACACAATAAAATATAAACGTATTATACGCGACTAAGCCAATTGCTTAAGCCCATGTAACAATCAAATGATAGATGTATATTATAACAACCCAAGAATTTTCATCAACCTATTTTACTATGATCATAATTGTACAGGGAAATTTTTTCGCTTTATTACATTACTTGCATTGTCAATATCTCAGTATGTCATGTAACTTACATAACTAAAGTAGACGAGCTCACGCAACCCATCTATGGCAATCTTGTCTTCATATATGTCAAGAAAACATCATAACATGTCAAGTTAATATCATCATATCCTTTTTACAAAGTACATTATTCCTATAATGTAGCATTCGCAACGTTATATCAAAACGGGCTTTAAACCGTTATCGTATACCTCTAAACCCTAAATTCTATGAAGAATTAATATCTAAAGTGAATGTAAAAGCTACTAAAGCATATATACAAGTAATATAACATCTCATTTGAAATATAAACTCCCTCCAAGTCAAGTACAAGTTTTCAAAGCACAATGTACAAGTCATTAAGCATGACATCCAAAATAGCCGTTTTACCTCTGTTTTCCTAAGGAATTCCATACAATCTATTAAGTACAAGTGAAAAGCAAGTAATGAACTTCATTTAAATTCCATATTCATTCTCATTTCATAAGATTCCATGAAATCAAAACAAGAAACCCTAAACCGAGCTAGTTTATAAACCATAACCCGTTTCTTGGTTTTTATCCGTTTTAAACCTAAACCATTAATCAAATAAGTTGTAGATACTTAATTTACAACATTAAAAATCATATTTCATCATTATAACGTCATTATACATGAATTAAATCCTAGAAACCCTAAAACAAAACCCTAATCTAGTTCTAACCCTAAAACCTAAAACTAGGCCCTAGTTTAGAATCGGATCAGTCTATAAAACATAAGATATGGGCAAATCAATTGGTTCTGGGTATTAAGTGAAAACACTAGGTTGTATCCCTATGTCTTGTGATCATTTTGCCGGTGGAATCAAAACGATTCGACGTCGGATGAATTAGTTATAGCCGAAATGGCAAAGGTGCGCAGATTCGGCACACCTCTAGTAAATGGCTATTATCTCTAAATTTTTGTATAGTAACCCCTAAATATGTAAAACTAAACGTTGTAGAGGACTCAAATATCTAACAATGCTCACTGGTTTGAGCTTCAACGGAGTTACGGTTTGCAAATGGCAACCATTTTACCAAGACTGATGTTGGCTGTCCAAAAACAGCCATGTATAAATCAAACCAAACACCCCTAAAACGTCTAGAACCACCTCCACCTTGCACCATAGCCTTCCTTACTCATCCCATAGCCTCTCCACATCACCCTATAGCTCCCACACATGTCCTCACCTGGTCTCTTAGCATCCTTAGTCACCAAGTTCCAAAATTACTATAAATAGGGGTATTATGCCTCCATTTCAAATCATCCCCCACTTCCTCCTCTATAACCCATCATAGCAGCAATCCTTTGCTCTAAGAAGATCCTAAGAGATCCTAAGAAGTCTCAAGAACAGAAGTGAAGCAAAAGAAACCAAGAAAAGAAGCCCGGGAGTCGTTATTCTAGGCGTACGAAGCTAAAAGTCCCGATTTTGACCCGTTTCCAAGCTATAAGCTCAAACCCAGGTTCTATCGTCTTCATACCTGCTACTACACCCTTATAATGTTCATATGATCCTAAATAAACTCTTGTTAAAGTTTCATAACTCAATTCATGCTCATTTTCCATTTTGATCCAAAACCGTACGCCCGAAACCCTAATTTTGTGTTTTTCTTAAAACTAAATGTTATAATGGTTAAATGTTGTTATAATCTATCCTAGCATGCTTAACTAATGTTAAAATAACCACTTTATTGATTATTGAAGGAATTTGAACTTAAAACCCGCGCGTTTACGTTTTAAAACCCTAATTTGACCCGTTTTGCTTCCTAGCTTAACGAATCGTTATTTTAAACTTTCATTATGTTAAACCTTCATATTTTAGTTTATTATAACCTATAAATATCTTTTGAAATGTTAAAATAAGCTTGCATGGCAATTTGGACATGTTTTGTAATTATAATCCATGCAAGGGGTATATATCGTAACTTTCGGAAACTTATAACTAAAAGGACTAAAAATGTCATTTTATCAAAGTTATAACTACAGGGGTCTATTATGTCACTTTCCAAAGTACAAGGTTTACTTGGTATATCTTTTAAACTTAAAGGACCAAACTCGTAAAAGTGCAAACTCCGAGGGTATATTTTGCCACTTTTCAAACTTATGGGTCTAAAATGTAACATTTTGAAAAAAGTATAAAAATGTATTCAAAACATTACCTGACATAACTTTAATTAACACTTGTCGTGCTTAACATTTCCAGATATTGAATAAAACGCTTAAAACCGATCATCCGGATCTCTATTGTACCACAATGCTAGGGAGCTTCATATTAAGGAGTTTCATCTTGGTATTACGTTCTGACTGAGTTATTGGGTTTACGATTTAAAGTGCCCTAGCTCCTCAAATATTTACTGAATGACTTCTGAATTATGATGGCCCGAACGGTGATACAATAATTCCAAACTCTTCAATCAAATTCATAACTCTTAGAACCAAAGTTCTAAAGTACAATCTTCCTAAGACTTGACATATTTACTCAGGTTGCGTGACGTGGCTGTTTACTATCATTTTGCTATATCAACATTCCCCGATAAGATTGTGATAAGGTCGTCCGCTTTCATAAATTTATTGCATCTACCTATCAGGTGAAGTTCATAACCTCGCCTTTACTTATTTACATGTTTTATAAACCCGCGAGGGGGATACATGCTTGTTACAAACTCTTTTACATACTCGTTTATCTTATAACAATGTGATTACTTTTCAAAGACTTAGTGAATTCATAGCCTCGCATTTCAATCTTTTCATAAACCCGTGAGGGGGATACCTGCTATAAATTACGAATACAAGTTACATGCTATTCTGACATATCATTACAATTGCTGCCTAAGTTATCTATCCTACAAGTCGTTAAATTTGACTTCAAGTCGTTAAATTGACTTTGGATATTAATGTGTTAATATTACAAATCCTACAAGTCGTTAAATTTGACTTCAAGTCGTTAAATTTGACTTCAAGTCGTTAAATTGACTTTGGATATTAATGTGTTAGTTTCATAAATCCTACAAGTCGTTAAATTTGACTTCGAGTCGTTAAATTGACTTTGGATATTAATAAATCCTTCAAGTCGTTAAATTTGACTTCGAGTCGTTAAATTGACTTTGGATGTTAATATGTTGATATATGAGCTCTTCGAGTCGTTAAATTGACTTTGGATGTTAATATGTTGATATATGAGCTCTTCGAGTCGTTAAATTGACTTTGGATGATAATGTGTTGATGACATGAGAACAAGACCAATCAGACCAAACAAGGCAATAACGGGGATAATACATTGTTACTATGATTCATTGCGATTATTACTAATAACGGGTATATAATAACATGACCCAAGATCATAACAATATCATTTTCTTAATAATTGTGTTTATACTAATATTATACTATTACTGGTATTCAAACTGTTTTATATCAAACCTATGAATTTCATCAACATTGTGTTGACTTTTTAGCATGTTCTATCGCAGGTATTGGAACAAGTTGCGGTACGGAGTGACATGGACTCGAAGATGGCTGAACTGTTATCATTCAAACATAATGTTTTAGATTTTAGGACCTGCATTTTGTAAAAACTCTGATTATAATGAATGATAACTAAATTTTTCCAACAACGTCTCTTTTAAAGTTGTTTTCTATGATTATGATTGTTGTATCCATGAAGTAATACCCCAGATTATCTTCCGCTGCTATATTGTAAAAATGGGGGTGTTACAGATTGGTATCAGCGCCATGGTTATAGAGAACAAGGTCAAAACCTTAACTATAACCACATTTCTTTTTCAGCCATCAAAGTCCTCCGTGCCACTACATTCCAGAACAAGTATGTAAATATACATATCTATTATACTATTACATAAATAACTTATGTTATTTACAAACTAGGTTGTTATCAGAACGATGTCTTCTCCCAACCGCTCTACTTTCGATATCGAGGATGCTTTTTCCTCTATGAATATTCTTAACTATACTTCGGTCTCACCGGATTATTTCCCAGCTTCAGCAGGAAGCAGTTCTTTTAACTCTTCGGAAAACGCTAAAGATAATATAATCCCACCAGTATTCTCATCTTTCTACAATAATCCTTGTTTGAAGGACGTACAAGCATTTTGATCCTATTACTCCACCAGCTATTTTGACTCTATCTCCGATATTACCACTATCACTACTATTTAATCCTCGATATTTCTCTATTCCTGAAGAACTATTACCACATAAGAAGTGAATCTATTCCCCCATCTTCTTCCTCAACTACGTTATCTAATTCATCCCGGAATCAAACCTGTGATTTGGTATCACCATCTTCCTCAGTTTATACTCCTACCCCACCTCAGATATTTGAAATAGGAAAATGTCCAATTAAGATGTATCTGAAACATCATGAGGGACAAATCAAAGATATTTTGAATTACTTAGATGAACTCTATCTTCACCACATCGAGAAAATGGAGGAAGGACGTATTGATAGAATGATCATACGAAGGAATAGTGACGAACTAAAGACCGAACTCAAGAAAATCCGTACTCAGATTATCAAAATTCAAAAGAAGCCATTAGAGCAAAAGGATAAGATTGCCTTTGCTTACTATAGAATTTCCGATTTTGATCAAATCATTGAGAAAATCCAAGCTCGTCACCAAATAGATCAGGAGGATCTTTAGGATGTTATCTACTGGCTCAGAATCAACAATCAACTCTTAAACTAGTTATAACTTTATCCTAAGCCACGGGATGTGTGGTATAAATAAAAATGCTTGTCAAACCTTGACTATGTACAGTAAAAAGAGCAAGTTATTTATAAAGGAAATCCCATTTCATACCTTATTGTTTCCAACTTATCTCTCTCTTCCATCATCATCTCCATCATTTGTATCATTATCTCCGTCTTCATGAATCATACCATAACCTCTAAGTGCTTTAGCATCACATTCTCTTACTTTTTAAAACTTATGATGTCATTCTTATTACGTGTTATCTTTTGTTGATAGAATGCCTCCCAAAAGGACGTCAACATCCAAAACACCAGCCATAACTTTGGATGCCATCCGACAACTGACTGCTGATTTTACTGCAGCCCTGGAAGCACAGACTGCTGCCATGGCAAGTGCTAGTAATCTTACTGGAACTCCTGCAGTAAAAACGGGAAACTACAAAGAGTTTATCAGCTGTCAACCTTTCTGCTTTAATGGTACGGAAGGAGCAGTAGGCCTTATTCGCTGGTTTGAACGAACCGAATCAGTATTCTCTCGAAGCAGATGTGCTGAGGAAAATAAAGTAACATTTGCTACTGGTACTTTAACTGACGATGCCTTATCCTGGTGGAATGCATATGCCCAACCTATGGGAATAGAGCAAGCTAATCGAACCACCTGGACTGAGTTAAAAAGGCTTCTGACGAATAAGTATTGTCCCCGGACTGAGATCAGAAAAATGGAAGAGGAACTTTACAATCTGAGTGTAAAGGGAAATGATCTTAAACCCTATGTTAGAAGATTCCAAGAATTAACCACCTTGTGTCCAAACATGGTGCCAAACAATGAGAAACTCTTGGAAGCTTTTATCGGAGGTCTACCTCGAAGCATTGAAGGAAACGTTACTGCCTCGAAACCTCAAACTTTGGAGGAAGCCATCAACATATCCCAGAGGTTAATGGATCAGATAATAAAACGCGATTCTATGCAAGAAACCAATGATCATAAACAAAAATTTGAAGATAAGAGAAACACCATCGACAACAACAACAACTACCCCAAATACTACAACAACAATAACCACTTCAACAATCGCAACTACCAAAATAACCACAACAATCACAACCGTAACGATGATTACCACCACCAGCAGA
Source organism: Tanacetum coccineum (assembly GCA_026074375.1). Lineage (NCBI taxonomy): Eukaryota > Viridiplantae > Streptophyta > Magnoliopsida > Asterales > Asteraceae > Tanacetum > Tanacetum coccineum. The sequence continues at coordinate 29,491 of BQNB010062362.1, read as the reverse complement.
ATAGAAGACAAGAACCTGTTAGGACTTATCCTCCCAAAAGATACCATGGAAACCTTCCTTTGTGTACAAAATGCACCCTGCATCACACAGGAGATTGCACTGTCAAGTGTCGAACTTGCAACAAAGTGGGTCATCTGACCAGAAACTGCAGAGACAAAAGATCAACCGCTGAAAACAACTCTTGAGGATATTCAAGTTCATCAGAATCTTCTTCAATCTGAAAACTCCGATCATCAAGCTACAATCTTTGTCATTTGTTATTTTTATCCTACTACAAGATACGTAACATAAGTATCAACTCTTTTTCATATGTAAAGTTCGTATGTAAAGTTATCCATGAAATAATAAAGTGATGATTCCGTTACATCTTGTTATCTGATGATATCAAAACTCGACATCGTTTGTCAAATTCTACTAATTCTATTATGTTCAAACTCTAAATACTCTCCTCATACCTTTGCAACATAAATTTTCATCCTCGATTATATGGGCGTCAATACAATCAACATCTGAATATTATCTAACAATTCATTTTCTACACATTACCATATTGTGTTTTTATGCTTAGGTAAGACGATTTATGATCATCTTATTGAAATGAATTAGGTCACTTCTTCATTTGAATAAGGAAATTATAAATCCCTGAACTATGAATTTATAAATTCTCAGTTACAAGGAGTTGGACGCTTCTTTTTGTAAGTGACTAATTATAAATAAGTAGGCTTAAGTATATAACATACGTACAAACAAGTTTCTTTTAATCCGTTTGTACAAACAATCCCTTAATCATTATCATTATTACCTTCATTTTCATTATTACCTTCATCATCTGTTCATTTCAAAAATCTGTATCTCACATGATTAGAAACACTCTCAAATTCATAATCATTCCTTAACATCACTCATCTCTGTATTCTAAAAATTTTCTATATTCTGTAACGTAATAACAAGGAAACACACAAGAATCTATGCAATATCAAATGATTTCAATACCACTAGGTATGAAAATTTTGATAAAGACTTGTGATAGCATTCTTATTTGATGTTGACTTTTAAAGGTTAATGAATAACGATTCCTTACGATCTGAGTAGCGCAACGTATTCCATCCACCCAGATTCTACCAGAATCTAGAGAAATTCTATTGACTGTCACCAAGAGGTATGATCTTGAAAATAAGTAGACGTGTGAAAGGAGGTAATTATAATTATGGTGTACAACATAATTATAAATGCATCACACACGTGAACTTGTAACCTTGATTAGCCTAACTTAAATTCATTCAATTCAACTTTAAATTAAATCTCGGGACGAGATTTCTGTAAGGGGTGGAGACTATAACAACCCAAGAATTTTCATCAAATGCAAAACCTATTTTACTATTATCACAATTATATTTTTCGCTTTATTACATTACTTGCATTGTCAATATCTTATTAAGCAAGGTAACTTGTATAACTAAAGTAGACAAGCTCACGCAACCTATCTATGGCCATCTTGTCTTCATACACAATATGTCAAGTCAATATCATCATATCCTATACAAGTACATTTTTAGTTTCCATATAATGTATATTCGCAAACGTTATATCAAAACGGGCTCATATACCTCCAAACCCTAATCTCATGGAAGGGTTAACTCCTTAAGTGAATGCACAAGCTACTAAAGCATATGTACAAGTAATATGATATCTCATTTGAAATATAATATATCTTCAAGTCAAAGTTACAATTCTCTAAAAGCAATGTACAAGTCATTAAGCATGATCTCTAAAATAGCCGTTTTACCTCCGTTTTCATTCTAATTTCTTCACCACCACTTAAGCAAGTTACTACACTCATTTTACAAGATGTAAACCTTAAATATTCTATTCATAAACTTTCATACTATTTTCTAAACTAACAACCCTAATTCAAAACCCTGAAACCCCTAAAACGAGCTAGTTTTCTAAACCTCTGACTGTTTCTTGGCTTTTATCCATTGTATACCCAAAACCTCATCTACTAATTAAGTTGCTATATAACTTATCTTTACAATTTAATCAATTCATATTTCAATTTATTCTCTTCATTACTTCTTCATTTTACCATCACTTGTACGTAAAACATATCAAAAACCCTAAATGTACTAATTGTTCATTTAAACCATTTTACTAGTTTTAACCTTTCTAATCCCAAATAAAACAAGGGGCCATTATAAACTACATAAATGAGTTTACAAATCATTATCTATTCATTATTCTTAATCAATGTGTGAGAATCAAGCCTAGAAAATCTTAATGAATTCAGAACACTAATTATCGCCCTAATAGGTAATTTTGACCCGTGTTCTCAATTTCTAAACCATTATAACTCTAAACCAACGACCAAAATTCATGTATATTCTCTTATATAAGCCCTAGGATTTGTATTCCAGCATTTTCTAATCAAGAGTATGGCAAAATATAAGCAAGAAAGTCAAGAAAAACACTAAAGGCAGCCCTAGTTGAACAAGTACTCATTTCTTCAATTCTAATACTGTTTTATACCCAAAACGAATTGCTAATATTTGATGAATTACTTTAATCCAAGACCTTAACAAACATATTTCATCATTTCTTAATCTTTTATAACACAATGTACCTTGTTAAAACATCTTTGTAGAACCCGTCGAACCTAAATAGACCCGGTTTACTCTCTATGACCATTTTGTCCCCTCTAATTTGCTACAAGTCCAAATAACTCCAATGTGAACCTCCTTCTAGAATCTATAGTATCAGCTTATGTCACTTACTTGGACCAAGCCTTGGTCAAATTGAGAAGCAATGTTGCTTTTGTCATAATTAAGCCGCGGCTTTCCACCCAATCCCAAACAACCTCACCAAAGCTACTTCCTAGCCTGATTACACCACTTCCCTAATAGCTTCTCACATCCTTCCTAGTTGTACTCAATGTCCCATCTTCAGATTTCAAGCATACCTTATGCCTTAAGAGTACTTTACAATATATTAGGTCTATACAATTCATTTTTCTTAATCCCCCACTTCCCCTCTATAACTTCATAGTAGCAATCTCACTTTCTCAATATGATATTCTAATTAGATCTTAAGAAGTCTCAAGTACTAGGAAAGGAAGCAAAATGTAACCAAGAAACGAAGCCACGATGGTCGTTCTCTAGCCGTACGAGCCGAAGTCTTAGATTCTGACCTTGCTTTCCACCCACACCCCCCATTTTTGCTCCTTGAAGCTCAAACCTAGTTATGTATGTTATACTTATTGCTCTACCCCCTTATATGTTCATTGCATCCTAAATATACATCTTTGTTAAAATTTATAACCTTCAATGTTGTAATTGCCTTTTTGATCCAAACGTACACCCGTAACCTTATTTCGGTTTTTCTTAAAATAAAATGGTATAAATGATTAAATATTTGTTATTTATCTATCTATCATGCTGAAACTATGGTTAAAATAACCACTTTATTGATTAATGAAGGAATTTGAACTTAAAACCCGCGCGTTTACGTTTTGAAACCCTAATTTGACCCGTTTTACTTCCTAGCTTAACGAATCGTTAAATTAAACTTGTGTTATGTTAAAACTTCATATTTTAGTTTATTATAACTTATAAATGTCTAATGAAATGTTAAAATAAGCTTGCATGGCAATTTGGACATGTTTTGTAATTATAATCCATGCAAGGGGTATATATCGTAACTTTCGGAAACTTATAACTAAAAGGACTAAAAATGTCATTTTATCAAAGTTATAACTATAGGGGTCTATTATGTTACTTTCCAAAATCCAGGTTTCTTGGTATATCAATAAATGTTGTAGGACAATGTCGTAAAAATGCAAACCCTAGGGGTCTACTTGCAATTTTCCAAACCCCAGGGTCTAAAATGTAACATTTTGAAAAAGTATAAAATCATGTTATAAAACCTTACCAGACATAACTTTAATTAAACGCTTTCGTGCTTAACATTTCCAGATATTGAATAAAACGCTTAAAACCGCAGCATCCGGAAGTATTTTTATGTACCACAATATTGGGGGACTTTATATTAAGGAGTTTCATCTTGGTATTACGTTCTGACTGAGTTGTTGGGTTTACGATTTAAAGTGCCCTAGCTCCTCAAACGTTTACTGAATGACTTCTGAATTATGATGGCCCGACATGATACAATATTCTTAAATTTCTTCAATATAACTCATAAACTCTTAAAACCAAAGAAAAATTCTTAAAGTACAATCTTCCTAAGACTTGACATATTCTACTCAGGTTGTGTGACGTGGCTGTTTACTATCATTTGCTATATCAACCTTCCCTGTTAAGATTGTGATAAGGTCGTGAGCTTTCATTTCAGAATATTTATTACATCTACCTATCAGGTGAAGTTCATAACCTCGCCTTTACTTATTTTACATGTTTTATAAACCCGCGAGGGGGATACATGCTTGTTACAAACTCTTTTATATACTCATAACAATGTGATTACTTTTTCTAATAATTAACAATTCATAACCCCATATTTCAATCTTTTGAATACTTTATAAACCTGTGATACCTGATATAAACCATGAATGCAAGTGTTTTTCCAACTGTATGCTATCCAGATATATTATTGCCTAAGTAGCTTCCAGTGCCATTATTTCCATATCATGAATCATTAATTACTTGCATTGCGAGTGAACGCGAATATTGTGAATAGATCTATTGGGGGTGACGGCTCCCGTTGGTATACCCATGCTTGGGGTAGCCAAACGCACTATATTTGTCCTAATAGGTAACCTTGGCAAGTTATCTTTTCCACGGGGACATCTGTCCCTAACCAATATCACTACGGTGATTTCCCTGTTAATGTATTGATGTCATGAGCTTAGGTGCAATAATAATGTTACCCTGATTTTCCATGATAATTGTATTCGTTGCAATTATTACCATTATAATGACTTGCATTCAACCATATAATATTCAATTATTTTCCAATGATAATACGGTTCTCCATGATATTAAATGTTCTCCATGATAATTATCCCAGTAATGCCAATATTTCCATATAATAACCTGTATTCAATTATTACATTTCAAACCTATGAATTTCACTCAACCTTTGTGTTGACCCTTTTTAGCATGTTTATCTCAGGTAATTGAGCAAGTTGCGGTACGGAGTGGCATGGACTCGAAGATGGCTGAACTGTTATCATTCAAACTTGATATTTTAGATTTTGGGACCTGCATTTTGTAAAAACTCTGATTATAATGAATGATAACTAAATTTTTCCAACAACGTCTCTTTTAAAGTTGTTTTCTATGATTATGATTGTTGTATCCATGAAGTAATACCCCAGATTAGCTTCCGCTGCTATATTGTAAAAATGGGGGTGTTACAGATTGGTATCAGCGCCATGGTTATAGAGAACAAGGTCAAAACCTTAACTATAACCACATTTCATTTTTCAGCCATCAAAGTCCTCCGTGCCACTACATTCCGGAACAAGTATGTAAATATACATATCTATTATACTATTACATAAATAACTTATGTTATTTACGACGGGGTTGTAACAGAACGATGTCTTCTCCCAATCGCTCTACTTCCAATATTGAGGATACGTTTTCCTCTACGAACATTCTGAACTATTTCCCAGCCTCACCAGGAAACATTTCTCCTAACTCTTCAAACGATTTCACTAAGTAATCTATTGGACAATACTATCTATTCCCACCTTTACATGATGATCAGTATATACAAGCATATGATGTCATTCCACCATCCCAAGTTATTATTGCTTTACCAGCTATTGTACCTCCATCGATGTCTGATTCCCGAGATTTCTTTCCTCCCAAGGAGATTTCATCACCGGAAGGCGCTAAGACTCCTGTTAAATCACCTAATCTAATGTCTACATCTTCATCAGTAGGATTTTCATCACCGGTTAGGTCAACTACCTCACCACCAAACTATCTCTTTAATGAGTCTATCTTCGCAGAGTTAGATAATTCATTATGGATCATATCGCGACCATTGGGAAGTAAACATGTACCGAAGAATTTAACGTTCATCAATGGGAATAATCATGGAAGATATCAAGATTCGTTATCAAGAGTCTTCTGAACAAGATCCAAGAACTCAAGGGAGAACCACCATATTAGATCTGTATCGTTTACAATTTTCTAGAATCCCACCATTAAATATATGAATAATGACACTTGTCAAATTTTGATATGTAAATTTTATAGACAAGTTATTTATACAATGGTGATTCCGTTATACTTCGTTATTTTACGATAACTATTGTGTTTATCAAGATTATCTATCTTATATCCTGAAGAACGATTCTCTTACCATTCGATTCTCTCAAACCTTTATATCTAAGCCTCCTATCGGATTACTCATTCCATTATCTATCTCTCAAAGTCTTAAATTCTAAAACTTTATGTTGTATCCTTCAATATCAAAAATTATTCTCATACCTGTTGCTAGGGTATATCAATTTTTTGGATATTCTCATTCCGTGTTGTCTTGTATATGTTGATAAAGGCCTCCCAAGAGAACATCAACATCTGCAGCACCAGCCATGACTCAGGATGCCATCCGGCAACTAGTTGTTGATAGTGTTGCTACTGCTTTGAAAGCACAAGCTGCTAACATGGCAAATACTGACAATACTAACAAGAACACCAGGACAAGCGGAACTCCAATAGCAAGAAAAGGAATCAACAATCACAAAAGAAAGTTTGAAGATAGAGGAAACACCACCACCAACAACAACTATCCCAAACACAACAACAATAATCACTCCAACAATCACATTAACAAAAATAACTACCCAGATAACCATAACAATGATTACCACCAACAACAGCATAGAAGACAAGAAACTATTAGGACTTATCCTGCCAAAAAGTACCATGGAAACCGCCCTTTGTGTACAAGATGCACCCTACATCACACAGGAGTTTGCACTGTCAAGTGTCGAAATTGCACACAAGCGTGGTTCACTCTAACTAGGGAATTGTTGAAGCAAAGGACCTCCAGGGAAGAACATGCTAATAGGGTCTGTAACTTGTCATGCCTGTGGAGAGAAAGGGCATTACTACAAAGGTCAGTGTTTTTTTTGTCTTTTACTCAATCAAAAGACAACGGTACCTTTAACGTTTTCTAAGAAAAGCTTATGTGACGAATCCCTCTTCATTCCAAAGGAAAGAAATTTGGATGATGTCACACTTAACTATATGGAAGAATCAGTGGAGTTTATTGGGGAATCGAAGAAGTCAAACAACTAAATCGACAGATGCATCTATAGCAAAGTAAGATGTAATTCTGAATTTACATGGGAACGTGAAGATCAAATTCGTGCTAAATATCCACATCTATTTTCCAACATCACTCAATCTCTCAACTAAATCTCGAGACATGTAACATAAGTACCAACTCTTTTTCATATGTAAAGTTATCTATGAAATAAAAGTAATAATTCCGTTACATCTTGTTATCTGGTGATATCAAAATTCAACATCGTTTTAGTTCAATATTCCATTCTTATTCATACTCTAAATACCCTCATCATACCTTTGCATCAAAATTAGCATCGTGATTATATGGGCGTCAACAATCAACATCTTTGTTTTATCTAACCATTAATGATTCATATCTTTTCTTCTTTTACACATTACTTATCATGTTTTTATGCTTAAGTAAGTCGATCTTGATCATCTTATTGAAATGAATTAGAATGCTTCTTCATTTGAATAAGGAAATTATAAATCCCTAAACTATGAATTTATAAATTCTCAGTTACAAGGAGTTGGACGCTTCTTTTTGTAAGTGACTAATTATAAATAAATAGGCTTAAGTATATAACATACGTACAAACAAGTTTCTTTTAATCCGCTTGTATAAACAATCCCTTAATCATTATCATTATTTTCATTACCTTCATCATCTGTTCATTTCAAAAATATGAACCTCACGTGATTAGCAACTCTCTTACAAATTCATAATCGTTCCTTAACATCACTCATTCCATGATCTTCGTATACTAAAATTCTCTGTTATATTCTGTAACCGTTAATAACATGAAAAACACACAAGAATCTAAGCAATTGTCAAAAAGATTTCAAATACTCACTAGGTCTGAAAATTTTGACATAAGACTTGTGATAGATTCTTATTTGATGTTGTCTTTTAAAGGGTTAATGATAACGGGTTCTTACGGTCTGGAGTAGAGCAAGTATCCATCCACCTAGATTCTACCAGAATCTAGAGAAATTCTATTGACTGTCACCAAGAGGTATGATCTTGAAAATAAGTAGACGTGTGAAAGGAGGTAATTATAATTATGGTGTACAACATAATTATAAATGAATCAACCACAGTAGACTTGAGACCTTGATTTAACCTTATTTATACCCAGTACCTATCTCTAAACAATAACACTATATTTCAATTAATCTCGGGACGAGATTCTCTGTAAGGGGTGGAGACTATAACAACCCAAGAATTTTCATCAAATGCAAAAAACCTATTAATCACAAATTGTCACGAAGGAAATTTTTCGCATTTATTACGTTTACTTGCATTTGTAATATCTTATTAAGCTAGGTAATTGTATAACTAATGTAGAAAGCTTCACGCACATATTTTGGCAATTCTTGTTCTTCATAAACAGTATGTCAAGTCCATATTCTATCATTATCTCTTATTAGATAAGGACTTTATTCCTCTTAATGTATCATTCGCATAGTTATATTGAAACGGGCTATGATACCTCCAAACCATAATCTAATGGAAGGGTTAACCCCTAAAAAGTGAATGCACAAGCTACTAAAGCATATGTACAAGTAATATGATAGCTATTTGTAATATAAATATCTCAAGTCAAGTTCAAATCTCTTAAAAGACAATGTACAATCATTATTGCATGATATATAAAAATTAGCCATTTTACCTTCGTTTTCATTTAATTTCTTACCACTTATTAAGCCAAAGTTACTACACTGCAATTTTATTATGTGTAAACCCTAAAATATTCTATTCATAAACTTTCATACACTATTTTAGCACTCACAACCCTAATCAAACCCTAAACCCTATAAAAACCGAGCTAGTTTCTAAAACCATTGACTGTTTCTGGGCTTTATCCATTGTAAACCAAACCAAAACCTAAATTTAGTTGTACATAATTATTTTACATCATATCAATCCTATTCGATCATTATCTCATCATTACTCATCATGTTTCCTACTTGTACGTAAAAAAAATCCTAGAAACCATAAATGTACTAATTGTTCATTTAACACCATTTATCGTTTCTAAACCATTTGTAATCCCAAATATCCAAACATGGGCCATTATAAACTCATAAATTGAGTTGACAATCTTTATCTATCATTAACTTAACTATGTGTGAGAATATCAAAGCCTAGAAAAATCTTTATGAATCCAGGAAAACCTCTAATTATTGCCCTAATGGTTATTTTGACCGTTTTCTCAATTTCAACCCATTATAACTTAAACCAACGACCAAACTTCATTGATAATACTTTATATAAGCCCTAGGATTTGTATTCCATCATTCCTAATCAAGAGTATGCAAAATATAAGCCAAGAAAGTCAAGAAAACCCTAAACGAGCCCTAGTTGAACCCGTACTCCCATTTCTTCAATTCTAATCCGTTTTAACCCAAACGAATTGCTAATCTTTGCTAATTACTTTAATCCCAGACCTTAACAACCTATTTCATCATTCCTTAATCATTTATAACACAATGTACCTTGTTAAAACCTTTGAAGAACCCGTCAAACCCAAAATAGACCCGGTTTGCTTCTATGACCATTTTAACCCCTCTAAATTGCTACCATGTACAAATGACCACCCAAGAACTCTTCTAGAAGCCCTTAATCAGCTTACCCACCTCCTTATACCTTTCCTTGGTTAAAATTAAAGCCACATGATCACCCTTGGTCCTTAAGTCTTGCCGAATTCAAAAACCACCACAAACACCCTCCACATCACCTCTCTAGCTTTCTAGACCTCACAACTCACTCCATAGAGCTCCCACCTCAGTAGCTAGCTTGTACACATGTCTCTCAACAGATCCTAAGTGTTGCTTACTCCTTATACCTTCAAACTACTATAAATAGGAACCTAAACTCTTCATTTTTCTTCATCCCCCACTTCCTCCTCTATAACCCTTACATAGAAGCAATCCTTTGCTCTAATAGATCCTAAGTGATCTTAAGAAGTCTCAAGTACAGAAAGGAAGCAAAAGAAACCAAGAAACGAAGCCCGGGAGTCGTTATTCTAGGCGTACGAAGCTAAAAGTCCCGATTTCGACCCATTTCCACCATTTTTGATCCTTGAAGCTCAAACCCAGGTTTTGAATGTTCTACTTCTGCTACTACACCCTTATAATGTTCATATGATCCTAAATATACTCTTGTTAAAGTTTCATAACTCAATTCATGCTCATTTTCCATTTTGATCCAAAACCGTACACCCGAAACCCTAATTTCGCGTTTTTCTTAAAACTAAATGTTATAATGATTAAATATTGTTATAATCTATCCTAGCATTCTTAAATAATGTTAAAATAACCACTTTATTGATTAATGAAGGAATTTGAACTTAAAACCCGCGCGTTTACGTTTTGAAACCCTAATTTGACCCGTTTTACTTCCTAGCTTAACGAATCGTTAAATTAAACTTGTGTTATGTTAAAACTTCATATTTTAGTTTATTATAACTTATAAATGTCTATTGAAATGTTAAAATAAGCTTGCATGGCAATTTGGACATGTTTTGTAATTATAATCCATGCAAGGGGTATATATCGTAAATTTCAGAAACTTATAACTAAAAGGACTAAAAGTGTCATTTTATCAAAGTTATAACTATAGGGGTCTATTATGTCACTTTTCAAAGTCCAAGGTTTACTTGGTATATCTTTCAAAGTTGAAGGACCAAAGTCATAAAAATGCAAACCCTAGGGGTCTACTTGCAATTTTCCAAACCCCAGGGTCTAAAATGTAACATTTTGAAAAAGTATAAAAACACATTCAAAACATTACCAGACATAACTTTAATTAACGCTTGACGTGCTTAACATTTCCAGATATTGAATAAAACGCTTAAAACCGATCATCCGGAAGCTATATTGTACCACAATACTAGGGAGCTTCATATTAAGAGGTTTCATCTTGGTATTACGTTCTGACTGAGTTGTTGGGTTTACGATTTAAAGTGCCCTAGCTCCTCAAACGTTTACTGAATGACTTCTGAATTATGATGGCCCGAACGGTGATACAATAATTCCAAACTCTTCAATCAAACTCATAACTCTTAAAACTAAAGTTCTAAAGTACAATCTTCCTAAGACTCAACATATTCTACTCAGGTTGTGTGACATGGCTGTTTATTATCATTTTGCTATATCAACCTTCCCTGGTTAAGATTGTGATAAGGTCGTCAGCTTTCATTTTGGCATATTTATTACATCTACATATCAGGTGAAGTTCATAACCTCGCCTTTACTTATTTACATGTTTTATAAACCCGCGAGGGGGATACATGCTTGTTACAAACTCTTTTACATACTCATTTATCTTATAACAATGTGATTACTTTTTAAAGACTTAATGAATTCATAATCTCACATATCTTATAAACCCGTGACACCTACTATAAAATCATGAATGCAAGTGTTATGCTAAACTATATGCTATCCTGATATATTATTGCCTAGGTACATGGAAATATCTATTTGGGTAGTATCTCCCAATATCTCTTTAGTATCTCTTTGGGTAATATCTCCCAGTATCTCTTTGGGTAATATCTCCTAATATCTCTTTGGGTAATATCTCCCAATGTCTCTTTGGGTAGTATCTCCCAATATCTCTTTAATATCTCTTTATCTCTATGTGATTCATGAGTTTAGGGTGATAATACTGTTTACTATGACAATAATGTTCTTCATAACGATTATTCCTGTAATACCAACATTTCCAATTATGCTAACTTGTATTTAACTATTACATTTCAAACCTATGAATTTCAGTCAACCTTTGTGTTGACCCTTTTTTAGCATGTTTATCTCAGGTAATTGAGCAAGTTGCAGTACGAAGTGGCATGGACTCGAAGGTGGCTGAACTGTTATCATTCAAACATGATATTTTAGATTTTGGGACCTGCATTTTGTAAAAACTCTGATTATGATGAATGATAACTAAAAATTTTCAACAACGTCTCTTTTAAAGTTGTTTTCTATGATTATGATTGTTGTATCCATGAAGTAATACACCAGATTAGCTTCCGCTGCTATATTGTAAAAATGGGGGTGTTACAGACTATTTGCCGGAATTACCCATGGTGCGGAGGGTAGAAATTTGACTGATGTCACTGCTTATAACCCATCTGCGGAAACTGATTATATCTCTTCCTTGCAACGCCTTCAAAGTGTCAATTTCTCCCTAATCGCGGAGTTAAGATCTAACAAAGATGCTAGCATTAAAACGATAATGAACCTTCTTCGTCTGTTAATCAGCTGATGGTTCCCATTCATCGTTCAACAGACCAAACTGTCATTGGTGCTACTGCCTTGTCACTTTCCTTGAACGTTTCTTATGCCCGAGTTCAAAAGATCAGGGAGAACATTGCAAATCACAGATCAGCCCTCCGTGATATTTTTATTCCTTTAGCTGAGCCTTTATCTTTTGTTGCTTTGGAAGGTATGGAAGATACTTCTGGTACTGATCCCAACACTACCACGGCATTGTCCGTCACTTTTGCTTCTGTAAGCTCAATTCCTCCTATTTCGACAGATAACTACGAGGTTGTGCATGCGGATGGTCAAGGAGGTGTAGGTGCAGATGCTAACACTTTCCCTAACGTTGATGACGCGGAGCTGAATATTTAGTGACCTGTTAGTATGTATGGCCATGGTCGCATGTGACCTTTTTGTTACGGCCTTCTATGTGTAAAGAATGTTTCTAAGTGTTTTTATTCGTTACATACCACGGTCATGTGTGACCTTTTTGGATGCGGTCAAATGTACTTGTAAATTTGAATGTTTAACTTTGAATTATGATCTTGCTATCGTTTTAATATCATGATTATAAGATAGTCTTACTTTGAATATTTGTGGGTTATTCTCCCTATACTGGGTTTGCAATACCTCTTACGTATACTTGAGTTAATTGTTAGGTTTACTCATCCTTTTGTTATACGGAATAAGATTTATTGGGTCATGCCCTATTATGTGCGCGTCTTAATCACAAATATAATAACTTTGCATAGTGAATAACAATGTTTTAAAGTAAAATTTGTGAAGGTAGCTAAGCTTCACTTTTTATTAAAGTTTCAAAAAAGAAAACATTACAATGTATGAATAAGATAGATTGGAATGCATTACCCCCACCTCGGAGTCCGCATGGGTGGATTGCTTACATTTTGTGAACGTAACACTTCTTGAGGTTACTGATGTTCCAAGTCCGCGGAAGCTGATTTCCGTCACCGTCTCTTAGCTTGTATGCCCCCTTTCCAAGTGCTTCCGTAACCTCATACGGTCCTTCCCACTTGGGGCCTAGTTTCCTAGTATCTTCCGCATGGCTTGCCTCATTGTTGCGGTACATGAGATCTCCTGGATTAAAACTCGTGCTTCGGACTTTGGAGTTGTAATACTTTTCCATTTTTGCTTTGCTATTTGCTTTACGTATGGCTGCTTTCTCTCTCCGTTGTTCCAACGGGTCGAGGTTAATTTCTAGAGCTTCATTGTTTTGTGATGGGTCTACTTCTGCTGTCCTTAGTGTGGGCATTCCAATTTATGCTGGGATGGCGGCTTCCGTTCCATATGTTAATGAGAATGGAGTGTCTCCATTGCTGGTCTTTATCATAGTGCGGTGTTCCTATAGAATATGAGGAAGTTCTTCCATCCAGTTTTTGCTTCTTTCATCCAATCTTACTATTATCCCTTCTCCAAGACTACGGTTTGCTCTTTCTACCAGGCCATTACTTTGCGGATGTTTAACAAAGCAAAGTGTTGGCGGATGCATAGTTTCTCACACCAATCCTTGAACGGATTGTCCTGGAACTGCTTTCCATTATCCGAGATGATTTCTCCTGGAAGTCTGAATCTGCAAACAATATTGTCCCATACGAATTTTTTGATCTGGTTGCCAGTAATGGTTGCAACCGGTTTTGCTTCAATCCACTTCATGAAGTAGTCAATGGCTACTATCAAGAATTTGACTTTCCCAGGCCCCTCCAGAAAAGGCCACAGAGATATGATTGGGCTTAGCTTTTACTGCGGATTCCTTGGGACACGTTTGTAAACTTGGCAGTCTTGGCATGCTTTTATTAGCATCCTTGCGTCCTCGTGCATGGTCGGCCAATAATAACCAATCCGCAAGGCTTTTGCCACGACGGATCATGTGCCTGCGTGCATACTGCAGGATCCCTCATGTATCTCTCTTAGAACATAGTTGGCTTGGAGTGGTCCTACGCACCGTAGCCATGGTCCAAGGAAAGATTTTTTGTAGAGTGTCCAATTTATTATGGAGAACCGCCACGACTTGCGTCTCACTGCTCTTGCTTTTTTTGCTTCTGCTGGCAGTGTTCCGTCCGTGAGGTACATGAAAATAGGAGTCATCCATGTATCTCCTTCTTTTTCTACTACTGCCAACACTTCCATTGGACTTATAGATTTTTCCTTTAGTTCCTCGACCAGTACTTGTTTACTCAAGTGAGCAAAACTTGTTGATGCTATCTTGCTTAACGCATCTGCCTTTTTGTTTTCACTTCTAGGAACTTGTTTGATTGAGAACGCTTTGAAGCTATTGGTGAGTGTTTTTACTTTCTCCCGATATCGAATCATGTTGGTTTCTTTCGCGACATATGTTCTGTTCACTTGGTTGGCCACCAACCGCGAATCAACATTTGCCTGGAGGTTTTTTACGCCCATTTGTTCTGCTATTTTTAACCCGGCAATCAAAGCTTCATATTCCGCTTCATCGAACCTGAATCTTAGAGCGTAGGTGAATTCCATCCCTTCTGGATTGGTGAGTATCAGTCCCGCCCCGAAACCATCTGTGCAGGAGGATCCGTCCGTAAACAAAATCCATGGTTCGGGTAGTTCTTCTGCTTCTTCCATCAAAGTATCTGGAGAATCCTCTTCTGGTTGTTCGACTATGAAGTTTGCTAATATCTGCCCTTTAACTGATACTCTAGGTCTGTAATGTATTACGTATTCTCCCAATTCAATGCTCCATTTCTGTAGCCTCCCTGCTACTTTTGGTCTTGACAACCCCTGTTGTATCGGCTGGTCAGTGATTACTATGATAGGATGTGCTTGGAAATATCTCTTTAGGCGCTTATTGGCATGCACCAAGGCCAACACTAACTTTTCCATCGATGTGTAATTTATTTTCGGACCCTTTAATGCCCTAGTAACGAAATAGATGGGCATTTGCTTAGCTTCACTCTCTGTCATTAGGACCGCACTTACCATTTCTTTTGATACTGTCAGATATACGATGAGCTCTTCCTTTTCTATTAGTGCGACTAACATGGGAAGTTCGGCAATGAGCTGCTTCATTTGTTTGAACGCTTCCTCCGCTTCCGCGGTCCAACAGAAATCACTCTTCTTCGTGCATTTTTTCAAAGTTTTAAAGAATGGTAACGATTTCTCTGCTGATTTGGCTAAGAACCGGTTCAGGCTTGCGAGTTTTCCATTTAATTTTTGCACATCCTTTAAGCACTTTGGGGACGGAAGACTTAAAACAGCATCTACCTTGTCCGGACATACTTTCAACCCCCTGGTGCTAACTTTGTACCCTAAAAACATTCCTTCTTCTACCCCAAAGGTACACTTTTTAGGATTCAGCTTCATGTTAATTTCTCTTAGAGTTTGGAAAGTTTCTTCCATATCTCTGACTATCTCATCCTCCGTGCGGCTCTTAATAACAAGGTCATCTACATATACTTCGAGGTTTCTGCCGATCTGTTTATGAAATGCTTTGTCCACCAAACGCTGGTAAGTGGCTTCGGCATTCCGCAGGCCAAAAGGCATCTTTGTGTAGCAAAATATTCCTTGGCTCGTAATGAAAGCTGTTTTTTCCTCATCTTCTTTTGCCATTTGTATTTGGTGATAACCTTTGTATGCGTCCAAGAAGCATTTGAAAAGGAATCTACACAGGGATTCGACTTTCCAGTCTATTTTTGGTAGCGGATAACCATCTTTTGGACATGCTTTATTTAGGTCTTTAAAGTCTACACACATCCTCCAACTGTCGTCATGCTTCTTTACCATCACTGGGTTTGATAACCAGTCATAGTAGTGTACTTCCTTCATGATTCCTGCTTCTACTAGTTTTCCTACTTCCTCTTGTATTGCTTGGTTTCTCCCCTTTTCTTTTGTCTGACGGAAGAACATCTCTTCCGCACGTTCAAGCAGTGCTCTGCAATATGCCTTGGGATGCCAGTCATGTCCGCAGGCTTCCAGGCATAAATATCCAAGTTTCGTTGGAGCAGGCCACATAACTAGTTGCAACCTTCTTTTGTGAGAGTAGAACCAATCATTACTGTTTGCTGGTATTCTGGGTTGATTGCCACTTTGATGCTTTCTTCCACTATTTATTTGTCAGTCGGGAGGATCCTTGCAGGTCCGGAGACCACCGCGTATTCCAACGGAACCAACCTACTGCTTTTTAAGGTGATTACTTCTCCTTCTATCGGGATCTTCAGCATTCCGTGAACTGTTGACGGAACCGCTTGCAACTTCCTGACCCCCGGCCTTCCAATAATTCCATTGTATGGGGATGGTGACCTTACGACTATAAAATTCATCAAAGTTGAAGCGGAGTGTTCTTCGTCTCCAATTGTTACCAGTAGTTGTAATTGTCTTATTGGCCATATTATTTCACCGCTGAACCCAATCAGAGGGGTGGTAGCCGGCACCAACTGGTTCTTGATTTCTGGACAGAGTCGGCTAAAGTAGTGTTCATATAGTATTTCTAAGGTTGATCCGCCATCCACATACATGCGGTGTATGCAGTGGCCTCCTATTTCCGCTTCAATGATTATCGGACCTTCTGTTCCTTCATCTTCACCCAGGGGTGGGAAAAATATTTTTGGGTTTGGAGAAAAGCTTTGCGTGATCTTCTGCCTAGCTACTCTTTCCCAGGGTTGAACCATTAGGATGGTTAGTGCTTTGTCCTTCCCAGAAGTTTCCCCTTTCTTCGCCGCTTTTGGTTGTTCCTTCCCATTGTTCTGTTTGATCTCTTTGATTAGGTGCGACAACTTTCCTGCCTTGAGCATCTCTTCTATTTGCTTCTTTAGGTGCATACATTCATCCGTGGTATGCCCTACTTCACCATGAAACTCACAAAACTTAGTGTGATTCCGTTTCTCAACCGGGGTTGTCATTGGTGGCGGAGTCTTGAATTTTCCTTTTTCTAAGGCAAAAATTTCTTTGGGTGTTTTAGTGAGAAGCTTGAATCGATCTTGCTTTCTTTCCGGTCTCTGTTGGTTCCGGAAGCCTCCTTTCTTGAAATTTTGTCTATGACCGCTTTTTTGCTGTTTCCACGGTGGAAATGACTTTTTCCGCTCGTGATTCGAGGCTGCCACCTCTCCTCTGAGGAAAGATGTAGTCACTCTCATCATTTCGTCAACCGTTTTTAGGATTTTGTCATGCAGACGTTTAATGAGTTCAGGGTTTGTGATTCCATGCACGAATCCGGAGATCCTCATGCATTCTGGTGCCCCCTTAACGTCTCTTCTTTCCAGCTTGTATCTTCTCACAAAATATTCCGTGGACTCTTCATCCCGCTGTTTGATGTTGTGGAGTTCTATGGGATCTTTGATGCATTTTTTCTGCTGAAGGTAGTTTTCTAGGAAAGCTTTCTTCAGATCATCATAGCTGTCTATTGATTCGGCTGGAAGGTCGTCAAACCATACTCTCGCGTTTCCTGTCAACGTAGAGTTAAACATGTGGCACCAGGTTGGCATAGCCCACCGTTCTGTTTTTGCGGCTGTCTGAAAAAATTTCAAGTGATCTTCCGGATCTTCACTCCCGTCATATGTCTTAATGTGACTCGGCATTCTTGTTTTTGGGAAATCGAAGTAGCGGATTCTAGGTGTAAAAGGATCTACCTCTTCACATACCCATGGCTGGGACAAATCATCCTCTTCCCTGCTTGGTTTCTTTTTCTTCGATCTTGATTTCCAATGACCGCCTCCGCTATCTTCACTTTCCGAGAGTGCGCCTGTGTACCTCGAGTAGGAGGATTGGTTGCGGCTATCGGAGCGTGCGGATACACTCCTTCCTCTACTTCCCAACCTTTTGAACACACCTCCTTCTTTCTTTTTTGGTTTTGGCGATCTTGATCGGTCACGTTTGAGTCTTGAGAACACACTAGGGCTAGGTCTCGGGCTGCACGAGACCCTAGATCTATACCTCTTTTCATATTCCTTGGTACTCATCATTCTTGACTCGGAATATCGTGAGGTTCCGGTAGACCTGCCGAAGTTAAGTCGGGCTTTTACTTCTTTCAGTTTATCGTTTTTCTCTTTCTCTTTGTTAAATTTCTCCGTTATGATTGGGAGCAATTAGTTGTAATTTTTGTCACAATACTCCCGGAGGGCTGCTTCGGACGCAGGCCCACCTCGGTCTTGTGGTGTTGGCTCTTTTCCTCTCCCAACTATATTTCGCACGGCGGACGTGGGCTGGCTAGGAGCGGATTGTTCATGATTGCTCATGGTGAGTATTTTCGTAGAACGTAGTTGTATTCAAGGTCCCACGGATGGCGCCAACTTGTTAGTACAAAATATGTTACGGGCTAAATATGGTGGATCTGAGATGGTTGTTGGATTGGGCTAATGAATAGGATCTTGTACTAAGCCAAGTGATGTAGTGATCTCCTGCACAATTAAAGGTAAACTATTAGTCTTACCGTGAGGACGGACCCCACGATTAGACTCCGACGTAAGAGTAAGTATTAATATTCTTATCAAAGAATGTCAGAGTATATGTGTGTGTGAAATGTGGTCAGAAAATCATACCTCGTGGGGTGTCAAATCACCCCTTTTTATAGGTGAACCCAATACTAGGTTTTCTTAATATTTCGCTCATATCCGTTAGTAGGCCGAAGTGGGCCCGTGTCTGGCAAGGGTCCGCAGTAATCGTGTTCTTGCGGACGTGGGTTCCCTTCCGCGGATGTTTCTAGGTCCGCGGAAGGTCTGTCTTACCTCGTCGTGCCAACACGGAACTGGGCTTATTTCTGGCCTATCATATTTTAGGTTGCTTTGATTGGGCCTGGAGCCCATTATGATAATACGGTTCAGGCTCAGGGGCCTGGTGAACCTATTATACATTATCATTTAATGCTGCTGACACTGCTGCTAATGTTGCACATTCGCAGACATGATTCGTATGTTTAATAAGCTTAAAAGTTGCATCAAGGGGTTTATATCATGTTAGAAAATCGGGTAGGGAGTTGTGATAATCCTGGATATTTTGCTTGAATCGTGTTGAGTTCACTTTCCGTATAAATTATTTCGGCCCTATCGGTGCCTCGGTTGCACGAAATCTCTATCGAGATAATTCAACCAAAAGTTAAGCGGTCGTTTCTAACAATATTCTGTAAAACAGGGTGATTGTTAACTTTATACATACTTCATAACATTTCCTAACCGTCAAACAGTTACCAAGTCTGCATCCAACGGCTGCAAAAGAGTGGGGGGAAACCCGACAGCTGTGAAAAATAGCCTATATATATTTTGGTGGCAAAGATTATATAACTTATAAGTCAAAATGATTTGGTAAAAACAACGATTAGCTCTTCTTAGACCATTTCAAATGAATAAACAGATTAGTATCTCATGATACCTTACAACACCTACAGAAACCCGAGGCAACATTTTACAAGTTTTAATCGGTTCATGTATATTTTGCATTCCTGAAACCCGATAAAGCCAACGGCCTGTCTGACCCGAAAAACAGATCTACCTGTAACTTGCGTGATGACATTTGCATTCTCCAGATTTTAAGACATTTTAGCATTTTTACAGTCGCATGAGTAAGACAATAACTTGCTAATACAATATAAATTAAAAAAGAGCAAACTATATAAACATCTACAAGAGATAAAAACAATTCTCAACTCTCACTTATTCAATCGAGTAAAATGCACCAGTTACGTATTAGAGACTCAAAAGTGTGTGAGAGCAATTGTATCCCAAGTTTACCGAAAAATCCGACACAAATAGTTAAAGTCGTCCAATAAATTTTGCAAGGTACATTCAGATACATTTTAAGTTCATAGATTGTGTTGAAGACAACTGCACAAACACTAAAGATTTTCAAGTTGAACTCCTAGAGCTTCAAAAAAGTTATAATCATTCCAAGGTTTAATACTATGCATAACAATGATTTCAGCTGATGCACGTGGGGACTCTACGAGAGTTCTTAACAAGTCGAACTCTAAAAGGACCAAAACATTCAGTAAAGTGATAATCATTCCAAGGTTTAGAATCATATGTAACAATCAATCATTTCTGCAGCTGATGATGCACGTAGGGACTGTAAGAGAGTTCTTAATATCTATAACTGTCTATCAGCATCCACAAAGCTAAGTTCTATGATCACCTTCTTCAGCATGGGTGACTTGGCCAAGATAAGCTTTACAAATCTACTCTCACCCTCTAAGTTATTGGACCGTGAGTTATCAAAGCATGATATGTTCAATTCCTTTAAATTCTGCAACCAAATATCTGAACAATCTCCCATATTCGACTCTAACTTAGATTTGTCAGGGTCATGCCACCCGTCATACATCTATAAGAATTTTTGTTATTCTTGTGTCAGTTAAGTTTTAATTAAGAACTAAAAAATAGATACTATGAGATAGACTCATAATATCTACCGTTAGCGTAATTTTCTCCAAGTTCGGGGAGCTTCTGAGCACATGACAAAGAAGTGGTAAGTGAGAATTGTCAAAGAGCACTGTCCCAAACAAAGAGATGCACTTGAGGTTGACTAACGCAGTTGGAAGCTCTCGCCATGCATAGTTTTGAAAACAACACTTGAACCATAGAAAAAACAAATATTAGAAAACCACATTCTTTCCCAAGCTCAATCAATTATGTTTCATGTGGATAATATTACCTCAATGACCCTACAATTAAAAGACAGATGTTCAATCACAGGCAAGCACTTAGATAGTTCATGAAAGGTGATGCATTCCCATTTATACCTAAATTCCGTATCAAATGCCTGCAACAGTGTACAATACTCAGATAAGTTATAAAACCCCGAGAAGATAAAATTTCAAGTAAGGACTTACCAGTTTTAATCTTTTAAGTAATGGGCAATTTGATAAGAGATGAAAAATCGCTTTACTAGAAACGTTGCAACTATGGAAGTATAAGCTTGTAAGGCTGCCAAATGCACTGAATGTTGGATTAAACTCAAAACGACAGTGACTGAAATACAGGTTTGTTAATTGTTGAAAGGAGAAGATAGATAGGGGTAACTTATATGAATACCGTCCGTTTCTGAAACAAAAGTGAAGTGTAAGTTTCTTGAGAGTATCTTTATTCCTAGCCAAATCATGTATTATTTGGTCAAGTTCAACATTAGTGAATGAATCCATTGAAACGCTGAACTCAAAGATTGGACCTCGGTGCAAAAACAAAACTTGACGTATTGCAGAAACCATCTTACGCTTTTCATAGGACCAATCATCGTCGTGATCAATGTTACTCCACAAACATTCTTCCCATCATAACACATGTTAAGGAATTTTCGGGCCCCAATTGTACCTCCAATTCCTCGAAAGGATACTTGTTCTCACTGCTTCCTTAATCGGAAGACTACATAGGATGTTTTCTATGATGGGTAAAGGAAGGTTGCTGATTGTATCCAAAGATACGCATTTTGCTCGACCTTGCATCGTAAGGTGATGCTGCTGGACAAATACTGAATAGTTGTGCAAAATATTAGTAACTGGAAAAATTGAATCAAGATAATCAATGTTTAATGCACACACAAAAAAAGCCTAATACAACGTTTGGAAATACGGTGAATAAAAGTCTAAGGGTGTGTTTGTTTAAGCTTATGATTTGATCTTATGCTTATGTTTCATTAACAACTAACGGCTAAAGTGTTTACCTTAGCTTATGTCTGCTAAGCTGATAAGCAAGTGTTTGGACTAGCTTATGCTGTTAAATGTTGGTGATTTTAGTGTCATTAACAGCCATTTAGGTAATGATGATTTACTAGAGACTAATGAGATTTTCATAATACCTTGGGAACGAGTTTAGGTAAGTGTGGAGTATAACACGCGTTGAGTTAATATTTATCAACCTAGACAAAAAATTCAAGATCAATGGGCAGTACAAAGTAATCTTGGTTTTACTACAGGCAGTACGAAGTTGATATAGCTACAAAGTTATGGTTATAAGGGCAGTAACTAAGTTTGGTTTTATATCTAGCAGTACTAATAGTACTGTTAGCAGCTAATAACATAGTACTGGTTGTTTCAACAGCAGTACTAATACTAAGTAGTATACTCTAGCACTAATAGTTAATACTGCTATCGTATAACTGTTTGAAAACAGTTAAGAAAAGTTGGTTTTAACCAACTTAACTGCATTAACTGTCATTTTGTTTTATAAACACTTCATTAGTCTCATTTTTAGATAACGAAAAACAATATACAATTCCTCATTGTTCTTGCTTTATGATTCTTGGGCCTAGAACATAAATAGCCATACTCCTTATATTATCCCGATAGAGATCTTCGGTGCACCCAGCATTGATCAGGGTCCGAAAATACTTATACGGAAAGTGGACATTTACATGATATAAGCGAGTTATCCAAGATCATCACACTCACACACCCCAAATTTTATAACAATAAATGACCAAAAAGAAGGCATAGTAAGCTCATAAACTAAGGTGTTTGGATTAGCTTATGCCAATTACTCTCTTTCTAAACAACTAGCTTATGACAGATTACCAAAAAAAACACTTTATAATGGCAAAAAATCATCTTACAAAACAGTTTAATAGCAACCAAACACTCCTTTAAAAGCAGCTTTACAGTCAAGAGTAAAAATTTACTAATTTATAATAGAGCCTCTCAAATAAGCCTGATGTCTCTCAAATAAGCCAAAATTTTGAATTTATCAAAAACCCGTCAATAAGCTCATAAACTCACCTATATATAAGCTTCGCGAAACACTTGTTTGGGCTCATAAGCCCCTCGTACAAGCTAAAACAAACACCCTCCTACTATTCTTACAAAATTGGAAACTATCTTATTACTGTATAGATTACCAAAAAAGCAGCTTATAATAGCGAATAGAATTATACCCAGAAGATATAAGTCGACACAAAAGAACACAGAACTTGCAACCGAACAAACGATTTTATGTGATTTGGATATTAGAGATTATGCTAACAGAAGATAGGAGCGTCTGTTTTTAGTAGGGGTGAGCATATGTCCAAGATCGGACCGGAGCGGCCAAGACCGGACCGAGGACCGAAATGGTCGATATTGCCGGACCACGGACCGGACCGACATGGTACGGTCGGGTCCGGGTCGGTCCGGTCCGGTCCTACATGACATTATCATCGGGTTTTTGGTCGGACCGGACCGAGGACCGAATTGGTCCAAAATACCAGACCGCGGACCGGACCGAAATACCTTTGGTCAGGTCCGGTTCGATCCGGTCTTACAGTCCGTCGACGGTCCGGTATGCTTACCCCTAGTTTTTAGTATGATGTCCTGGAACTAGAGTGGGTTCTATATATAAGCATAGTTAGAGGCGGCAACTATAGCCCATAATCATAAAATTGGGCTGACATATAACCATTTTAGACAAGGCTTGGACCAAATTGGGCTGAAAGGGTTTTAAAGACAAGTTAGTAAACCGGGTCCATTGGGCGGAAGCGGAAAGAACGTAATGATTCCCCGCGCGTTGCTGCGGGGCGTTAATTTTTTTTTTTATAATATTTTTTTTGGCATAGCATAGGGCAGTTTTTGATTGCATAAGAGCTAGACTTTCCGCGCGTTGCGGCGAAGTTTGTTTTTGTGCGATTTGATTACATAGCCCGCGCGTTGCCGCGGGGCATAATTTTTGGCGAATCTCTTTTAAATGAATATTGAGTGGAAATTTGTCCATGCGTTGAGACGTGGCTAACTCGTATGTAACACAGTTTTTTATTTCGCGGACCATTTTACCGACAAGCCTCACAAGCCGTGTACAATATACCCGTTGTTGCTAAAAAAAACCCTTCTTGCAAATCAAATTAATTAGACAAACCCTAAACCCTCAATTTCGAACAAGCACCTGATTGTTAACTTGATACCCAAGTGAACCACGATCTATACTTGAACCACAAGAACCCGCAACAACAAAATCCTTAACTTCCAATTTAAATACCAAAAATAATAACGACAACCGAATTCGAATATTAAATTAATAGTCGAAAACCTTTGACGTAATTCTCACCTATAATTTGAATATTAAATTAGTATTGGAAGACTTCACGTGGGTTAAATTACAAATTATATTGTCACCCTTTATTAAAAAGAAAACAACCCCACGCCTCCTTTGTATCTTATACCTCACGATCCGCTGCTACTTCAAAACCGATTCCAAACCCGAAACCGAACCTCGATACTTCGAACGACTCGGAACCTCGATCTAGCACTCGATCTTCGGAGACCACGACTAACCTATGGCTCTTGATATCACTTGTTGGACGATTACGACAACAAACCCGAAGTTCGATCGCGGAACGCTAGATCGCGAGTTGTATCGAGCACAAGTAGCAAACACGAGAGACTACAAAGAACCGATAAATACATGCACACGTTATACCCTCGTACCAAACCTTTATTAAACCGTAATAAAGCTATTACAACGAGGAAGAATAATGAATAACTAGCATCCCCTCATCCCTATTTATAGAGATGAGGGGTAGAAAATTTTCCTAAATCAAATAGGAAACTCCTTGCCTTGCAAGACAAATTTAACTAATCCTAGTTATAGTCTATATTCCTAATCTAAATTACAATGTACACTTAACCCTTTAACTTTTGTTTAAGTTTATTCCTAATATACAAACATTAGGGAAGACCATCTGATTGAACAAGTCAAAATTGGCTCCATTATTAACTACATGCCAAATTACTACCTTCCTTGCTTCACTACTTAAATATTTCTTATCTGCCAACTTGGGACAAACTTAATGGATATAAATACCTAGTAGGCTCGGGCCTGCGATATCTATAACCTTTAAGTTGTAAGTTTGCATCTTTCTTTAGACATTGGTAACATTTTCTAGCACAAAATCGATGAGAGAATAGTAAAGGCAGTAACTTTCGTATGGCACAAAAACGCTAGACTGGTGTTGGTTTTGACTGCTAATTATATTAGTTGATGGCATTGGGAATGTCAAAATTATTCCAAGAGATATAAGATTAAAAATTCAGCCTTGCCTAGCTTGTAACTTGTACACATGTGTGATGGTTCTGAAACTTTTATGACACTGTTATCATAAGGCAAATAGTTATAACATAAATACACAGCTTTTAACACACAAGATGCAAGTTAGTTATAACATAATTGTTCCGGAGAAAGGTTTTCTTATTTTATTAGAATATATAAAATAAGAACATATATGCTTCTAGAGGAAATATGATTATTACATCAGATTATGCTCACGAATAACAAAATTAAAAAGTAAAAGTTTAAGAAACATATATCTTTGAAAAGTACGACATTTGTATATTTCAAATCAAAAGCAAACTGCTTTTGTGGATACATGGGGTTCATAATCCACTATGCTAAGCCTTGACGTAACTAATTTTATAAATTTTTTCGGTAAATTAGTCTTTACTTTTGTTTCTGTGATTTGCAGTGGTCTCCCATTAACTGCAGTGAGTGCATCTGAATTTTGGCCTTTTACTTTATGCAACTTGGTGTTTATAAAAAAGTGCAACAATTAGTACACGTTTTCTCATTTTGAATTGGGTTGTATTGGGCCTGGGCCCATATGAGTATATTATGAACTAAGCCCAGTAAGCTTGGTGCTCATACTATACGTCATCAGTCACCATTGTATTGACTGATATAAGATTAAACTCTTAGTGCGATCTAGTTTTTATTCCTTTAGTCTGGTAGGTGACTGGTTCAGTAATGTGCTATTGTTGCTCAGAAAATTTTTAGTTGTCAAGATAGTAAGATCCGACTCGATTCATGTAACAGATGATGTAAATAACGTTAGTGAACAAAGACCAGTTTAATTTGCAGCTATAATGATGGTGAATAAACCGTTGTAATGCCTAATTGTAACGTGATACTCTATGTGATGTGACTATCACTCTAAGATGTGTGAGGTCTCAAGTTCAATTCCTGCTAGGTGCAAACAACCGTGAAGTGGCCACGCGAACCTCGTGAAAAGGGAGGGCTTTACCCGATTTGAGTCTATGTGGCGGTGGGTTCAAACCCCGTGGATTAGTCGGCCAAAAGGTCGGAAACCATGGTTACCCAAAAAAATTAAAATTGTAATGGGATACTCTAAACTTGCTAGCAATCTACACGAATGGTTGGTATATGGTAGAGTACAAAAGGCCAAAAGCCCATGCACAATACAACACCTTTTCACTTGTGCATGGGTGAGATCAAGAAGAGTAATTTGTTCTTCAGTGCTCACTTGTATCATAAATACACAGCTTTTAACACACAAGATGGTTATAACATAATTGTTCCGGAGAAAGGTTTTCTTATTTTATCACATACACAACATATTGACATTCAAGAACACGGCGCAG
>BQNB010062361.1:2420-36108 GCA_026074375.1 Tanacetum coccineum | reverse complement strand
AATATCGTCATTTATGTGCAATAATAAGGTCTTATGTGCTAATTGCTAGTTGTTTACTAGTCTCATAATACATAGAGGATCAATTGTGCCATTTATACAACTTAATTAAACCCTTAGTAACTATTAAACCTTGAATGAATAGTAGGAAGAAAGAGAAGAACCAAAATTGTCATTTGCCGAAAGTTAGACCTAGGTATAAATAAGTCATTGCGTTTTGACTTGGTCAAATCTCTCAAATCCAGTCAAATCTCTTACTCCTTTTCTCTCTCAAACAAAAAACACAACATTATTTTGCGATTTACCTAAGTTGTGTTCACTTGTGTGATTTCTCGGTTAGGTAATGCTTGTCTCTTGTCCATTATCATATATTCATGCTTTATCTATAACACCATGGTCTGAAATACATTAATTGCTTATTTTTAGGACTGTTGTGCGAAATAATCATTCAAATCTTGGTAAGTGTTTGTTGATGCATTTTGGTTGCTGGGTTAGCATTAAAATTCATATAGGATGCCTATTTGATGTATTAATTATTCCCCCAAACTCTTGTTTATAGTCCTTATGATTTGCGAGTAAAAGTTTGACCTTCTGAGTCAAATCTCAATCGGATGATGTGTGAAATGGATGCTTGTTGATGTTAAATAGGTTAGTGAGGTTCATTGAATGTATATTATTATCGAGTTAAGCCTTGGATGCGTTAGGTTATAAGATGTGATCTGCGAATACTAATGTTCTTGGTTGCGTTTTGTTTTAACGTTCTTGATTGCGTTTTGCTTGACCGTTCTTGATTGCGTTTTGCCATAGTGTTCTAGATTGCGTTTTGCCTAAGTGTTCTTGATTGCGTTTTGCATAAAGTGCTTGATTGCATTTTGTGTGGAATCCCTCTGTTGCGTTTTGCCTTATACATGCCTTTGCGTTTTGCCTGATACATGCCCTTTCGTTTTGCCTAATATATGTCTTTGCGTTTTGAGGTTTAATATGCTCTTGCGTCTTGTTTGTAATAGTGTGCAAAGCAGGACAAAATGCAATCAATTGCGTTTTGTGATTGAAGACCCTCATTAGTTCAAATGCAGGACCCACCTTTTCAAAAAAAATTAAAATTATTGCATTTTGATTATATTTGAATAAAATACTCATGCGTTTTGCCAAACTGATAGTTGCCTTTTGCGTCTTGCCTTTACGTTTTGTCTAATTTTTATTAAAATATTCTTTGCGTTTTAGGGTGTTGCATTTTGTATGCATTGCGTTTTGCCTATTGCGTTTTGAACATACTAATAAAATTGGTCTCTGCATTTTGGCTTTTAAATGTTCTGCGTTTTGTGTGATATGTTTTCCCAGCTGCGTTTTGTCATGTCATTTGAGTTTTGGTCATTGTGTATCGGTCACTGAGTTTTGTCTCCACTGTCATGAGTTGACTTCCGTTGACTTAAGTATTGTGCATCTCGGTTGACTATCACTTCAAATATGATCAATGTGTTTATCTTGACTTGGAGTTATCTAACCCTTGAGCATGTGCTCTTATCTAACGTCACCTGTCTGTATGTATGTCTTTGTTGATGTATATGTGTTACAATGGCTGATGCAAATATCAATGCTCCTGAGGTTCCAGTTGCTGCTGATTCTCTACCTACTCGTTCAGATGAGCAAATCTTGCCTCGCAACAAATGGGTTCCAGTGGGAAAAAGCAATTGTTTCTTGGATGTGGAAAGAACTCAAGCCAATCCTATATTCAAGATAGCAGTGGACATCTTGAAGAACACCAACTTCTTCAAAGCTTTCACCGCTTCCTCCACCATTCCATCCATTTAGATCCAGCAGTTCTGGGACACCATCAGATTTGACAAAGACAAAGGATACAGCTGTCAGCTGGATGAACAACGCTTCTATCTCACCAAAGCTACTCTAAGAGATGCACTTCAATTACCCCAAGACAACAACAATTTCACACCTCCACCAAATGCTAACACTATAATCTCCTTTGTCAATGAATTGGGTTACCTAAATGTCGTCAGAACCTTATCTGGAGTCATGACAAATGACATGTATCAACCGTGGAGGGCACTCGCCACTATCATCAATCTTTGCCTCACGGGAAAAACTTCAGCATTTGAAATACCAAGAGCTCCAGTGTTGCAGATCTTGTGGGGTGTTGTCAACAAGGAAAATATAGATTATGCTGAGAGGATATGGGAAGAATTTACTCAGTTTATCCACTCATTTATAGAAGATAAGATAAATCTGGCTCTTTATACAGAGGGAAAGAAGAAAGTTAATCCACTTGTGATTCTGGGTGTCCGTTTCACTAAGTTGATCATCAATCACCTCCAGAGCATACACAAGTTCCACAAAAGACCAGGTTCTCCACTCCACCTTCCTTATGAGGAGTCTGCTTTGGGATACCCGGGAGTCTGCTTCTGGATACACTTATATCTGAGAACATTCAATTTGCTACCTATTACCCCGAATATGTGGCAAAGGTTGCTAAGTACCAGCGGTATCTCGCTAGAGAAGTTGTCAGTGACGATGAAGCACCGGCTCCCAAACCAACAAAGGGGGTAAAACCGAAAACACCCAGGAACCCAAAACCACAATCTACTTCATCTCAACCACCCAAACCCAAACATGCGCCTGCTAAGCCTCAGGAAAAGAAAAGAAAGCTGGATATGGACGCCACTGAAGCACCATCTCCAGTCAAACGATTAAAAGCTGGTAAGGTGGTGAAGAAGTGAACTCTTAAGAGCTCTCAACAGTTGGTAGATGAGTTTGTAGATGAAGGTGTTCTGGCGGATAAACCCAGGTTTGAAGATGAAGTGGCTGATATTATGCAAAAGGTTATGGAAGAAAGCTTAAAGGATGCTTACCCAGCACCTCGGGGTCCACTTCCACCGGTGGTGATTAAAGAACCCGAACCTGGAAAACTTCAACCACTTCCAGAGGTACAGGGAATGGGGAAAGAGAAAGTCGGTGATGAACAAGCTACTCAAGTTCTACTCAACCTTCAGACTCCAAAGAAAAAGAACCATGCTGAATAGTTCATCTATCAGAGGCGCACTCTTGCCACAGCAGAACCCTCTGGTCTCGTTGAAACTTCGTCATTGTATGCAGAACTGGGTCTAACTGACAGTGAGACGAATTCTGATGAGGAAGTGACTCCTGCGATGAATGCAGAAGCTCAAGAGGAAGGCTAGGGTGGAACAAACCCTGGTGATGCTGGCGTGTCTCAGACACCATCAAGTCATGTGGTTCACGCTAGACCAAACCTGGATCACATGGACTTAGGAATCGCTGAAGCCTCATCACAACCTAACACAGAGCAAATGGATGACGAGTTCACTGCCACAGGCTTAACCAAGTATCAGGAGAACCTTTATACTAGCCCAGACGAAAGTGTGGGGTGAGACTTGCGAGGCAAGGGCCTGCTAGCTCCGCTGGAACCCGCCCATGAACAACCTCGACAAGGATCTCACGTTACAGATGCAGTTCCTTGTAAGAATCACAAAAGACGAACCAGAAAAGACCAATACTGAAGCGGAGGTCCAATCTATGGTGACGATTCCCATTCTTCAGGATACCTCGTCTGTCCCATTAATGACCACTC
This sequence comes from Tanacetum coccineum, assembly GCA_026074375.1. Lineage (NCBI taxonomy): Eukaryota > Viridiplantae > Streptophyta > Magnoliopsida > Asterales > Asteraceae > Tanacetum > Tanacetum coccineum. The sequence goes on along the minus strand of BQNB010062361.1, from coordinate 32,510 downwards.
AAGTGATAGATATCACCGACCCTCAATCCGATTCCACAACGGTTCCCGCATCTATGCCTACAACAACAGCAACGGTCACTGAAACAACAACAACAACTGTTCTACCACCACCACCTCAACCACAACAAGACGTCTCAACCTCGATCTTAATTCAGACGATTGGTCAGCTGGAACAGAATATAGCAAATTCTGTGGAACAAAGTCAAGCCTGAGGAAAGGCTAGACAAGCAAGGGAACATAATCCACCAATTAGAGACTCAAGACTTATCTAGATTGATCAGAGAGCAGATAGTGGAATTTATAGACTCGCAGAATATTGACCAAAAAATTGAAGAATCAATGAAAGAGGTGGTTACCGCATCAGTTTAGCATGCAATGAGAGCCCCTCTTCGTGCTCGCTTCAAGGATCTCCCTACATCTGACATGAAGGAGATTCTGCTTCAACGCATGCTGAAGGAGAATTATGACAAGGGCCACGAGGATCACAAGATGGCTTATGAAGCATTACAAAAGTCTATCATTCGTGATGAAAGTGAGAAATTTGATGCAGACAAGGCTGAGGAGCGAACAAAGAAGAAAAGTAAGCAGGATTCATCAAAAACCCCACCTGGGTCACTGGTATGTGCTAAATTACACATACCTTTTTCCATTGAAAACGGACTTAAAAGACCAAAAACAGACAGAAATTGCCAAATATATGTTTGTTTTGCATTTGTGTTGTGCAGGAAACGGATATTCATAAAAGGACGAAAAACAAAGCCAAAAACGACAAAACTAAGCACGGAATGGAAAAGTGTGTGAAGACAAAGCCCAATCTCACCTTTGTCATATTCAAACATCAATCATCAATCCGTCATTCGATTTTCCATTCAAGCCTCGTTGGGACAAAACGACCCGGGAATCATACTTCCGGCTACATATATATTTTATTTTGGTGAACTTTTGACCATTCCTTGTGTAAAGGTAATTGGTTGAGTGTTTGCTTATATATTATATATATATTATTGACGAATCAATTTTTGGCGCCGTTGCCGGGGAGGCTGTGAAAACGATTATCGTTAAGGTTGACAATTTGTGTTTGAATCTGTGAATATTTTCTTCAAAAGAATATAAAAAGTACAAAAATATTTTTCATTTTCTTTTATCAGATAATTATACATTAATAAAAAAAAAAAAACAAAAAAACAAAAAAAAAAAAAAAGAAATATAAAAACATTGTCCATAAAAAAGAAATAAAATTCACAAATTGGTAAAAATACCAAAATATAATATTCTCAATTGAGGTATTATCATAATAACTTCCAGTGAACTTGTTGGTTCCCAACTCGAACAAAAGATTTAAAAACTTGCCATTTGTGTCTCTTACGACGTACGGCTCACCTTGAAAAGTTAAACAAACTATAAAGTGGGTATAAGGAGGGTTGTTCCGAGGAACTACGACCCAAAAGGAGAAATAAGCTTCGCGCTATTCCTACTCCTCCGCTCACCTGTGCGTTTATCTTTTTAAGAGCTACCGTGAAGTAAGTAGATTATTTGGTTAAAGTTGTCTTATCTCATTGTCCGGTAAAATACATTGTGAATAAATCATTGAAAAACCAAAAAAATTAGAGTAAATTTTCTTTTTATATTTCTATTTTGTGCATGCGCACTCGTTCTCAAGCACGTAGACGTCGACAACCACAAGTCCGACAACCTTCTGTTGAATCACCAAATCTTGAGAAACCAAATAACAATCAAGAAACTTTCAATCCTCCCATAGTTACGATGGACGATAATCGAACTATGGCGCAATTGCTCGAAGCACCCACCGAGGGTTACGAGGATGCGATCGTTGTTCCCGAAATTACCGCGAACAACTTTGAGATCAAGCATGGTCTACTTAATCTTGTTCAAAACAAGCAATTTTTTGGACACGATAAAGAAGACCCACATGCCCACATCCGATATTTCAACAAGATCACTTCTACGATGAAGTTCCCGAACGTCCCGAATACGTCGGTTAAGCTTATGCTTTTCCCATTTTCCCTCGAGGGAGCAGCCCGGATTTGGCTTGAAAAAGAGCCCCCTCGATCGATTCTTACATGGGATGATCTTGTGTCGAAATTCATTAACAAATTCTTCCCTCCCTCTAAAACGACAAATCTCAGAAATGAAATCACGAGATTTCAGCAAAAATTTGATGAGACGTTTTATGAGGCTTGGGATCGTTTCAATGATCTTCTTAGGGGATGCCCGCATCATGGGTTTTCAGAATTGCATCAACTCGATACATTCTATAATGCCCTAAATTCAAATGATCAAGATTCATTGAACTCCGCTGCGGGTGGTAACTTTTTGGACAAAATGCCTCGAGAATGCCTAAAAATCATCGAGAGCAAATCCAAAGTTCGTCAATCACGAAGCAAAGCCATTGTTTCAAAAGTGAGTACGAGCTCTTCTACCCCCGCAGTTTCATCCGATGTTGCTGAGTTAAAAGATATGGTTAGAGCATTGATTCTCGATAAGAAAAACCAAACTCCAGCTCCCGCTTCCGTAAAAGCGGTTGAGCAAAGTTGTGTAACTTGCGGGGGTGGACATTCTTACCAGAATTGTCCAGCCACCAATGACTATCGTGACAATATCCAAGAATACGTGTCACAAGCCGCCGCAGTTAACTACAACCAAGGGAATGCCAGTTACCGACCTCAGATGGTTGCTAACCAAATTCGACCTCCCGGTTTTCCTCCTATGCAAAACCATCAAAACAACCAGAATCGGGGGATCAATTTCAACCAAAATCGGGGAAACAATTTGAACCAAAATCGAGGTAGTAATTTCAATCAAGGACAAGTTTACCAACCTCAGATTAATCAACCCCCGACTTTTCAAGCTCCACCATACCAAGCTCCAGCTCATCCAACACCAGGTGTGTCTAAGAGGTCGATTTTGATCACTACGTCAAAAGCTAATGACGCTGGTATGCAAATATGCAACATCAAATGGCCAACATAACGGACATGCTTACCAAAATCGTGAGGAGTAATACTGCTTCTACTTCGGGTTGGGTTCTCTTCCAAGCAAACACCATTGCTAACCCGCAAAGGGTGATGTGAAAGCAAATAACTACCCGAAGCGGTGTTTCCTATAATGACTCAACTTTCTCCTCCTAAAGAGAAGGAAAATGAACCCGAGGTGACAAAGGATACGGTGCAACCAAGCACCGAAAACATCCAACCTCCGGTGGTCCAAACTCATGAACCCGTTGTTGTTCCAAAGACTAAACCAACCTTGCCTTATCCTTCAAGGGCCAACAAAGAAAAGTTCCAGTGGAAAAAAGGACAGTCTTTTAGCTTCAAAAATTTTTGGAGATTTTTCGAAATCTCTAAATTTTTTTCGAGCTAAGTTTCGCGGATGCTCTCCTACATATGCCCAAATTTGCACCAATGTTTAGAAAGCTCCTCAATGACAAGGATAAGATAATTGATTTAAACAAAGCACGTGTAAACGAGAATTGTCTCGGCCGGTTTATCCCTAAAAATGTTTCCCGAGAAAACTTGGAGACCTGGGTAGATTTCTTTATACCGATGTGTATTTTCCGGAGGATGACCGACATGCATAGCCTTAAGCCGAGCTCGTGCTAGCATCAACCTAAAGCACTCTCCATTTGGAAAGAACTAAGTCTCCCAGCTTTAACCAAAACTCGAATGATACTTGAACTTTCGCCGAGGTTTCCGAACGACCTTTTCTTAATTCCAACCGGCATAGCTCGAGGTGTTTTTCGTGAAGTTGGAACGTTCTCTTCCTGCCGATTTTGTCGTCGTTGAATTACGTTGCCGATCTCGGCTCCCTTAATATTAGAAGACCTTTCTTTATGAGGACGGCACGTGCCTTATAGATGTTCACGATGTGAACAAAATGTCCCTTTTTAGACTTGATGATCTATCCGTGACCTTCAAAAGTTGGGGATACTAAAACTCTCTCCTACAATTTCTTGAAAGGTTAACGAAGTCGATGTTATTGACAGATTGCTGTGAAGAATATGTTCAAGAAGTACTTGAAACTTCTAAAACGTGAGCAATCCCACTTCTACTTGGACTCTTTTACGATCGATTCTCGCTGTCCACTTTCACTTCCCTTTCGGAGGAAGTGATTTTCTTATGGAAGAGATCGGATGAATTTCTTGAACGAGTTGACTTTCATACCACCGTGGTGTTGATGGCATCTTGATTCTGAGGAGATACTGTTTACCTTGAGGAATTGTTGAGTAGATGATCAATAGTGACCAATCTCCCTCCGTCACCAGTTTGTGAAATTAATGTTTCCTGAAAAGGTCAAAAATCTTCTGTGAAGATCCTCTCGACCTGGAACTCAAGACTTACCATTCCCTTCTTGAGTATGCATTTTTGGTGGGTTGATGACAAATTAACCGTCCATAATCGCTAAACACTGAAAGATGCGATTAAAAACGCCCTGATCAAGGTTTCTTAAGTCCACAAACATTGCCATAGCTTGGAAAGATTTCTCTGATATTAGGAATATAATCCATAGTTTTGCACCCAAAGATTTTGATGGAGGAAAATTGCCAAGCCTTGTTTGTAGTTCAACATCAGAGAAGAGTTAAACCCCAAATCAAATGAGGTTATTAAGCAATGAAGTTATCAAACTTCTTGATGCAGGGTAATATACCATCACTCTTACAGCCCATGGGTTAGCGGTTCATTGTGTCCCTAAAAAGGGAGGCATAACCGTTGTGAAAAATGAAGACAATGAGGTTGCTACCCACTAGGTTGGTTACGGGATGGCGAGTTTGCATTGATTACCGAAAACTCAATGATGCAACTCGTAAAGACCATTTCCCTTTACCATTCATGGATCAGATGCTTGAGAGATTAGCCGGGAATGAATACTATTGCTTTTTGGACGGATTCTCCGGCTACTTTCAGATCCCTATTGACCCACTTGATCAAGAGAAGACCACCTTCACCTGCCCTTACGGGACATTTGCCTATCGTCGCATGCCTTTTGGGTTATGCAATGCACCGGGCACGTTCCAAAGGTGTATGGTTGCAATCTTTCACGATATGATTGAGAAAACCATGGAAGTCTTCATGGATGATTTCTCAGTTTTTGGTGACTCTTTCTCTTCTTGTCTTTCCCATTTAGACAAAATGCTCCAAAGGTGTGAAGACACCAATCTTGTGCTAAATTGGGAAAAGAATGCCTACTTTAAGGTCAAGGGAAGGAATAGTCCTTGGGCCATAAGATTTCTCAATCAGGGATTGAGGTTGACAAAGGCAAAAGTTGATGTCATTGCAATTTGCCTCATCTAATACAGTTAAGGGTGTATTCGCAGTAGTTTCTCGGTCTCTTCATGCCGGATTCTACGACGATTTATTCAGGATTTTTCCAAAAATTGCCCGGCCTTATGACCCACCTCCTGAAATGGACAATCCGTTATCTTCTCGAAGGGGTGCATTAAAGCGTTTGAAACCTTTAAGATGAAGTTAACCAGCTCCAGAATCCTAGTTGCTCCGGATTGGGAACTTGCCCTTTGAGATCATGGGGGATGCAAGTGATTTTGCTGTAGGAGCACTCCGCGGGCAAACGTTAAGACAAGCATTCCAACCGATTACATATTGCAGCAAGAACTTTGACCAAGGACACACGCCTCTTCAAGCCACATTACCCAAAAAACTTAAACAAACAGAAAAAGAATTACTTGCGTGGTGTATTGCTTTCGAGAAAATTTTCGGCCATATCCTTGTCTTGTCCAAAAGTATAGTGTATACGGACCACTCGGGCTTTTGAAGTACTTATTTGATAAGCAGGGATGTTTACCAGCCGAGCTTGCTACGCTGGATTTTGCTTGCTCAGAATTTGATGTTGAGATCCCGTGATATAAAAAGGAGCAGAAAAATCTCGCTGCTGACCACTTTTCTAGACTTGGAAAATCCCCATCAAAGTGAAGCTCGAGAAATAGGAAATTACGATAACATTTCCTCTCGAGGACATTGGGGTATGGTTACCTTCTGTGGTTGATGATAACGCCCCATGGTTGCCGTCTTTGAAATTACCATGCGGGAATTTTTGTTGATCAAAGGGATGTAGTCCCCAACAGAAAGAAAGTTGTTCAAAGACGTCAAACACTACTTTTGGGACGGACCCTTTTATTCAAGATCTTGTGCAGACCAAGTAATTAGGCGTTGTGTTTCGGGGCAGAAGCTTTTGACATTTTAAAGCCTTGCCAGTGGAACCCACGGGGGACACTACGGTGTCAATTACCCAGCTAAAAAGTCTTTGATCAGGATCTTTATTGGCCCACAATCTATAAGGATGCCCAAAGACTTTGTCAACGACTGAGACTTTGTCAACGTCAAGGCAAATTTCGCAAAGTGATGGATGCCACAAAACTCTATCCAAGGTTTTGCGAAATCTTTGACATGTGGGGAAATTGACTTTATGGTGCCGTTCCGTCTTCAAGGAAGGGAACAAATATATACTCGTGGCCGTTGATTACTTATCAAAATGGGTTGAAGCAAAAGCGCTCCCCACCAATGATGCCCGAGTTGTTTGTAAATTTCTTAAATCTCTCTTCTCCCGATTTGGTGCCCCTCGTGCAATCATAAGTGATCGCGGGACGGTACCATTTTTGCAATGACCTATTTACAAAGTTTCATGCTTAAAAATAGGAGTTACTCATTCGTCTCTCCACCGCGTCTCATCCACAAACACCGAGGACAAGTGGAGGTTATCAATCGTGGTTTGAAAAGGATTCTGAAAGGACAGTGGGCGAAGAAAAACCGTGCCTTTTGGTTCGGATATTAAAATTAGATGATGCACTTTGGGGCCTTTCCGCACAAGCTTACAAAAAACACCCATCGGGTGTATTCCATTATAAGTTTAGTGTACGGAAAAGGGCTGTCATCTTCCGATTCGAGCTCGTGCGAAAGCTTACTGGGCCCTGAAGCATACCTAAACTTGATATCAAAACAGCTGGGTTGATCAAGACAAAATTCACAAACTCAATGAAACTTAATGAAACTTCGTGATCATGCCTATGAAAAATCCTTTGATCTCAAAGAGAAAACAAAGAGAATCCATGACTCAAAAATTCAAAAACCCGTTTTCAACGTCGGTGATCGAGTCTCCTCTTCAACCTCTAGATTAAAAGATTTCTCTGGCAAAGCTTAGAACCCGCTGGAGTTGACCATTCACTGTAACCCCCAGTTTTATCATATGGCCACTGTCGAGTTATCCTCAATAAACTCCGGGCCAAATTTCAAAAGTGAATGGTCATCGTTTGAAAACATTCTTTGGAGGGGACATTACCAAAAGGTTGTTTTGTCCAGATTCCAGACGTTCCCCATGGACCAATTTAAAAAAAAATAATTTTCGGGGACGGGGTCGGGTCGCAAGCGTCGGTCCTTAATAAGCAGCTTACGTGGGAGGCACCCATGCTTATCAGTTGTAATAAATAAGTGTTTTTTGTGTGAGAAGGCTTTCATTTTTCCATTACCCATGTTTTGTCCATTGTTTTGTGTGCTTTGTTTGTATTGTCCAGATTTCGGATTGTTGAAGATCTCGTGCTTGCAGTAGTCCACATGAGGTTCAACATCCTCAGCTTCAGTTTGGGGAATCAGTATCCAAATCTAATCGACTATCGTTTTATCTTTGGCACAACTTCATAACCGGCCTTAGCTTTACGTGGAACCCTTTGAAAATCGAGGACGATGTTTAGTTTAGTAGTGGGGGGGATCTTCGATTTGATTTTTGCCCTGCAGTCGATGTTATCACGTTTAATCCGTTTTTACCACCAAATTTTTGCAAAAAAAATACCAAAAAAAATGATAAAAGAAATTTAAAAATTTTCAAATATAAAATAAGTGTGTTTTGTCACGTTTTGGACTTTTCCTAATGGGGTAGAATGAGAATATTTTTGACTCGATTCGGGCGTGTTGAGCCCTAGTAGTTCCACAAAACTTACCGCTTGTAGGTAAGCTTTCACGAATTCGATTTGCTTCTAATTGTAATAAGGTGAAGCACAAGAAGTGATAGAGTTAAATATAAGTTTATGTGTATCTGAGCAAGATTCTTTCTAAACTTTAGGAGTAACTTGTGGCTTTTTCTCCATTTGCTTCTTAATCGCCTAATCATACTGTGCTTCAATTCAATTCAACTAAGTCATCAATGTTTTTAGATAAAAGCTTCAAAGTTGTAACTTGATTCTTTAAAGGAGAATTTTTCTGTTCTTAATAATTCGAAATTTATAATGCCAAAGATTGCATGAATGTATATACGAATGCAAAAATGCATATATGATTTGATATTAAATTTTGCCAATGAGCTTACATTTGTTTATATGGATCAAGTAAAAGATTTGTCTCGTGATATCCCACTACGCTAACACGAGTGTGGGTTCAAAAACTAAGACATTCTTTTACTTCTAAGATTTGGTGTGTTGTGATATTCTCACCATGGAAGCTGAGGTCTAGTGAGGGTTCATACTAGACACAAAATCTTAGCATAATTAGGAAGAAGGTGTTTGATGTGATCCCCACTACGCTAGCAACGGGGTGGGTTTTCAAACTAAGAACATCGGTCGTTGGTTGTGATATCTTACTAGGGAGCGAGGCCTAGGTAGGTGTTCAAACTAAGCAACGCATTCCTAGCTTTAAGAACTTATGATTATAATGATGGAAGATGTTGCAAAAGTTCCTGACGGTTAAAATTCTGTGTCTTTAAAATCAAGTACAAGGTCCTAATAAGTTGTTGCTTTATGTCTTGATTCATCTTGAATTCAACGACTTTGAATTAAGTTGATCTATGGTTGAGTTGAATGAGTACACACATTTAAATCATTTATTCATGTTGGGATGTTAAACGTCCACAAGTCATAGTATGAGTGCTTAGAATTAGGATTATATTGACAAAATGATCCTGGTTTAATTGCTTGGTTTGGAGCTAGTGAAAAATCGGGGACGATGAATTTATCCGTCAGGACATCTAGATTATTCTATGGGGCGTTCTCATTCTATGTCCAGTGTTAATGTAAATAAAGGAAGTCAAACAGGAAGTTGAGAAAAGAAAAAGAAAAATCCAAAAAAATTAGGGATAGTTAGTGTATAAATAAAAAATGGTGAAAACGGGACTTGTCGAAGCTTTTGATTCTTTAGTTTCCCTTGACGAACACTTAGCTACTTTTCAAAGTTATTAGTCGAGGGAGATCTGGGTTTAGCAGCAAGAACCCCTTCGTCAACGAACTCATCTACCAACTGCTTTGAACTCTTAACAGTTCTCTTCTTAACCACTTTCCCCGCTGGTATGTGCTTAATTACACATACCTTTTACCTTTAAAAACGAGCTAAAATAACCAAAAATGGACTTAAAATGCCAAATATACGCTTGTTTTGCTAATTGTATTGTGCAGGAACGGATAACTAAGAAAAGGACGAAAAACAAAGCCAAAACGACAAAACCGGACTCGGAATGGAAAAGACTGTGAAAGACAAAGCCAAATCGAAGCCAAAAAGTCAATCAAGTCAAAAAGTCAACAGAAAAGTCAACTGGTCAAAGTCAAAGTCAACCCCGACAAATCCAAAAGTCAACATGTGAAGAAATATAAGTTTGAGGGTTAAAATTGCCAAACCCTAAACTTGTATTTATAAGAAGAAAAGAGAAAAAGAAAGACAAGGGGGAAAACTGCCATAATGCCAAAGTTTAACTCTAAGGACCATTTCTGTCAAGTCCTAAGAGTTATAACACGCAAGGACGAGTCTTGCAATTAGACAAATAACTCTTGGGGACTTGTTTTGCCAAGTTTCCAAAGTTATTTAACACCAAGGACCATGGATGCAACAAGTCATATCACTTTGAAGGACCAATAGTGCCAAACCCACAAACCCTTCGCCTGTTATAACTCAAACAGTTTTTCCCGCCCTTGTTTTCCCCCCAACACAACTCACGGGTGTGTAACCCCGTTTTTACCCTGTAGTCTACCACCACCACCATGGGTAATCACCTCCCCCCTCCTCCACTAACTTTCCCACCAAAAGAGAAGCATTGCCATGTTGGCAATCTCACTTTTCCCCACAACCTTTGCCGAACCAATGGCTAAGATGGTTTTAAAAGAAGCACAAGGACTATGGATGGCTTGGATTTACTCATTGAAGTCTCTCACAAAAGAAACACAAGAAGAAGAAGCTGAAGACATAGCTTATAGTATAAATAGGGTCTTAGTGATAGCCGAAAAAGGGTGTAGCTTATTTTTTAGTTAATTACTTTTTAATTCAGTCAAATTTATGTTTGTTTTAGCTTATTTACAGCTTATTTCAAGCCCTTTGTACTCCTTTTAATCATTAATGAAGTGTTGAAATTTTTGAGAATTTATACCCGTTTTTAAGTCTCCATTGTTAAACGGCTTAAATCACTTTTATATATGTTAAACAAGCTCCTATAAGCTCTTATAGAAGCCTGATTAAGCTTATAAAGCTTAAACTCTCCATAGTTTAAAGTTTTATAAGTTTTTGTTTGGAAAAATCAAGAATAAGCCATTTGGAAGATAAGCTAAAGTTGGAAGAGCTTATTGGCTTATTCACTGGCTTATTTATAAGCCAGAGCTTGTAGCTGAAAGCCCTTGAGGGTTCAAAAGGTCCTTGTAAAAGCTTGGACAAAGGTAATTACATTTCTCTCTTTTAAAGTCTCAATTTTTAGATTTTTTTAGCTTATTATGTTTTAGCTAATTAGAGTGCTTATTTCCTGCTTATTATTGTTCATCTAGGTTGTTTAATGCTTATTTGTCTACTCTCTTCAAGAATTATGAGTTAAAACAGTTTTTTAAAAGTGTTAAAACCCATTTTTAGAAATTAAGGGGTGTTTGGGATAACTTGTAAAACGGGTCAAAATGGTTGTGGTTTGGGTTATGGTCATCAATCTAGTTTTAGCTTAAGCTTTTAAGCTCATTTAAGCTGTTTCAAAAGTCTTCAAGTTTGAAAATTGAATTTCAAAGCTTTTATAACCCATTGTGTTAACTGTTGGATTTAAAAAAAAACACCACAAGTGCTTATTTGGTTAAGCACTTGTGGATTGAGTTTGAGTGTCAAATAGAGTGTGATTTGTTGTTGTTAAACTATCTGTCAAAACCTTGGTGTCTTTTGAGTTATACTCGTCACTCACACATACCCTCATAGCTTAAGGGGGAGCATTAATATGATCCCCAGCCGACTTGTGAATAATCAGCACATTTTTCTCCCAGTTTTCCAACATATTCAAATCCATTGGTATCCAAAATATCAACGGGTTTGAAATTTCTGATAAGGGGAGAAAATGTGATTTAAATATGAAAACTGATAAAAATTGTGATTTTGTGGACTCATGTGTATACTCCGTCCTCCTTGTGTTAAACATTTTCGTTTAATCGATGCACATGTTGAGAGGGAGCGTTTCTGAAAATTCAAAAACAATCAAGGTACTAAAAGCTTTGATATTTATATCACAAGTACCTGATTGAGTTTTTCAATTGGTTTTATGGCAAGGTGAACTGTACCAAAAAGATCGACTATGTATTTAATCTTATCGGAGTTATAATGTTGGTAAGGTTAGGTATTAGTTCCCATGATCCAGCCAGAACCGGAGGGATCTACCCAGGGACAACCCACTAGTTAGTGTAGAAGTCCTTATGTATGACATTAAAAAGGAGTAAAAGTGAGAATAAGGGAATAGTGCCGACTGATATGGAGCTAGTACTGGAACAAACCCAACAAGGTTCTAGTCATAAAGTCTCGGTAAGCACTGAAAGGATTGAAGAATGAAAAAGAAATGTAAGGATAAAGGGTGTAAAGAAAGAAGCCCTCCATACACTTAGGAGAAACCAGGTCAATACATCTGCTGTCAGAATCACAAAGATGATTGCTGACATTGAAGACTGACATTATGGACCCAGTGATGCAATGCACAACCCTCCCTAGCCACTCAGAATCTCTCAAAAGATTTCTATTTCATTTCTCACGGAGACTAAACACGTAATCTATTGACTTTCTCACTCCGAGTTAGTTGATATTGAAAAGGTGGCAATCCGCTCCAGCCTCCGATCACTAAAACTAAAACGCACAATTGAGTCTAGAGCCAAGAGATCATAAATTAATCTCATTAGAACACTATTCCATATTTTCTTGTCATTCACACAATGTGAATACAAGGATTATCATAAGCGTCCTATGCATTATCCTTGTGGTTTTGCCAGAACATCCGAGTGATACTTATGTATTCACAATGAAGATGGAAATCCTGCTTGAGCCAATATCAAACAAGCTCATGGTAGGTGACTTGTGAGATCCTTAATGGGTCAAACTTGTGACACTGGATATCGAATCAGTCAAGATTATGAATTGACGATTGATGAATTTTGATAAAAGCTTAACACTCTCGATGTGTCACAAAAACACTTTCTCAAGTGACACGTCGATTGATTTTCAAATCAATTTTTCCTCTACAATCGGTAAGATAGTAACTAACCGATTCACTCTTATCGTGATGTCTGCTTTGAGACGTTTCGATTAAGAGAACAGGCAAGTAAGGCGATTCTAGTGTTTATACATTAGAAGATCCGACACTTATACTGGAAATCTTGTCAAGAAGATTCTTCTTAAGATTGAATCTACCTGATCACAGGCCGGTCTTCACAGGATCTGGAGGTTAATCCAACCAAACTCGGGCGAATGACAAAGTCATATTCGTCCACAAGCTTTATTGCTAACTATTTTATTACAGGTTCAAGTAAAGATGGAGATGGAGATACCTCGTTCCAGTGGAGTCAATTTCATAACCGCATGCTCATACTCGACCGATACATCTAAAGACCTCATGAAAGCTCATGTATATGTTTCAAAGCTTCCGCAACTCTGATATCAAAGTCCTCTTGAAATGATCAAGTATTAAAGTTAAAAGAACTTCAAGAACAACGAATAATCAAGCTTTCACTGTCAAGAAAAGTATGAGCATGCCGGTCCAGTTGTCACAAGCACAAGATGATGAAAAGTCCACAAGATGATGATTAGAGATTACTTTTGACTGATGATCTCAAAGAAGCTCAAGATCACATATCAAGCAAAAACATAAGCCACATGACAAAGATCACTACTTCAATGTACAAGATATCACCTGAAGAATCAAAGACTACGAGCTGAACACAAGATCAATCAGAACATTGCTGAGCATAAGTTAGTATTTTCTGGGGTGACCTCTCTTAGGGGGAGATTGTTAGATATTAGAAAAAGACTCGGTCACCCCATATATTGTACCATTTATTATGGCTCGTAGTTTAACATTTAATATGTAATGTTCGGTAATGGGCAGGGTTATAAAGGCTAACGTGTAAGCCCATACCATAGCCTAAGGGCTGATTTTGTAAGCTACTATATAAGCCTCTTCCATGTCTTGGAAGAGGTGGTTAGTCATTTCATTTACATGTTACACTTTCTCTCTCTCTCACTATCTCTCTCTAGATTTGGCTAATCCATCTATCTTCCATTGTGTTATCAGAGCCATGGTTACACTCTTGGGTCGGATTGATTTTTTTGTCCGTTTGGTCTCGATTGTGTCACAGATGTGTCACGCATTTCTATGTCGAAATTTGTCACTTTTGTCACTTGTGTTGGGTTCATGTTTCATGGCTGATTCTGGGCTTATTATAGCTTATTTTCGTGTCTGGTTTGGCTAGAAAACAGTTCTTTTGTGTATTGTTGAGTAATCTGCTATTTCAGCTTGTTTAAGTCTTTTTTTTAGTTTGATTTTGGTCATATTATTGTCTAAACACTTACAAAAGTAGCATATTGTTCATAGCAGCGGTTTGGAACCAATTGTACTCTTGTCTTCTTTGAGCTAAAGGACAAAAGTACCTGACGACGGTTTGTCATTTAGCATGGCGGTTTGCTGTAGCGGTTTGGTGAACAGGTTTTCAAAAGACTTACTTTTTCATGGTCGATCTAAACTAAACTCTGTCCAACTCGAATCTTGGTAGCGGTTTGGTGATGGCTGTTTAGTGGTGGCGGTTTGGAGGTGAACCCAAACCCAACCGAGTTAACTCGGTCAATACTGAGTTGACCCGGGGTCGACTCAACTGAGTCTGTGTCTGTGTCAGGTCAAAAGAATAAAAGAAAAGAATGAAGAAAGATGTACAGACTCAACATAAACTACAGACGCATCAAACAAATCAAAACCATATCAATCAACATACAACAACATCAACACAGCCTCAACAATCACTTACAACAATTAACAACAAACAACATGAACAACCTACAACTACACACAAATCCATTACAACAAATCCACAATCTATACTTATAAACCCTTCGTCACATTCACATCATCCTATCTCCTCTAAACAACCTCTCCATGACTCGAAAATTAAATAAATTGATCTCAGATTCGTGTTTAGGGTCATTAACCCACAATCTTTTCAAGATTAAACACATGCTCATCATTGATCTTTGAGAGAATTACCCTCTCTTTACTATCCGAAAATAAAGATTGACTCATAACAAATTTGTTATAGTCTATCCTTGATTCGTTCATCGATTAAAAGAAAATTAAACGAACCTACCCGAGACAAAAAAAATAATGACAAAGTGATTACATATGAAATTGACAAAGTGGATCCGTGTTTAAGAAAACAAGCAAGATTACCCGCGCGTTGCTGCGGGCGTTAATTTTTCGCGTGTTGTTGTGGGGCATTAATTTTTTTTTTTGGCTTTATTTTTTCGGTCTCATGTTTAATAGTTTGTTTTGTTCTTATATTAAATGACAATCGCGCGTTTTTTTTTTGCCAGGCCGATAGAAAGCCATAAATAGTTAAAAATGAGAGTACGTCCCGTAAATTTTTTTTTCTTATTTTTGGCCAAAGAAGGGGAGCGGGATTATAAAGTTTTTTTTTTTTGGGCCGATGAACAGTAACCGAGCCTAGTGGGTAGTTAAAAATGAGAGTACGTCCCGTAAATTTTTTCTTTCTTATTTTTGGCCAAAGAAGGGGAGAGGGATTATAAAGTTTTTTTTTTTGGGCCGATGAACAGTAACCGAGCCCAGTGGGCCGGGTACTGTTCATTTTACTGTAGCACCTAGTCCAAAACGACGTGGTATAACTTTTGAAAAAAAATTTCTTTCTTATTTTGTGTTGAGCAATTTTTTTTTCATATTATTTTGTGCGGGTTTATTTTTTCGGTCTCATGTTTAATAGTTTGTTTTGTTCTTATATTAAATGACAATCGCGCGTTTTTTTTTTGCCCAGGCCGATAGAAAGCCGTAAATAGTTAAAAATGAGAGTACGTCCCGTAAATTATTTTTTCTTATTTTTGGCCAAAGAAGAGGAGGGGGATTATAAAGTTTTTTTTTTTGGCCGATGAACAGTAACCGAGCCCAGTGGGCCGGGTACTGTTCATTTTACTGTAGCACCTAATCCAAAACTACGTAGTATCACTTTTGAAATGTATATTACCATAATTCTATAAGGAGTGTTTATTTTGTATGTATGTTGGTTTTATAATGGTTAATGATTAACTTGGACCAATTTTGGTATATTTAGTGGTAATGGTTACTTTTGAGGTTATGGTGACAAAGTGATAATTTTCGTGACGAGACCGGGTATAAGGCCATTTTGAGCTAATTTTTTTTAGTTTATGTATTATGAACTAAAATTTGATTAACGGTTTCGGTTTTAACCGGGATTTAAAATGACAAAGTGACAATATTTTTTTAAGTGACGAGACCGGGATCAATTTTATAAAGAATCGTGTAAATAGATATTTAATGGCTAGATTTGATATGTAATTTAAAAGTGACTACGGAGTTGATTGAATATTCTTTATTTGAGATTGAAGTTGGATTTCACGAAGGCGTGTACTTATTTTATCTTGAAGTCAGGGTATGTTGGATGCATGACTTTCAATGATAACTTGCTCGTGCTTAAGATTTAAGTTGAAGGCTTGGTTTATCTAGTTTCTAGACGGGGTGGATGGTTGAAGACTTGGATAACTATCGCTTAAAGGAGTTACGTTGTAGTACTCAGTGTCACACGCTGAAGACGTTGTGGATAATCGCAAGTGGTGATGAAAGTCTCATACTTTGGTGGGGTATTGAGTACTTAGAGATTTGCATGGTGTACAATTTCTCTACACCGTTCTTCCAACATCAGTGCAAGCTTAAGTCACAAGAACGGGAATTCTACTTCAGTTTCAAGTTTGGTATATTAGGTTTACTCCATTAGTGGTCACTTCATATAGCCTACAAAATGGTCGGTAAAGATAGTCAGAAAGAGTTTATGAGTAGAGATTTGATCAGCAGTTGATTCTCACGGGATACATTTGAGCTAATTTCATTCTTCTCACAAAATTTCAAGTATATGTGCGTACAATGTGTTGCTGATTCTAAGGTATCAAAACCAGCAAGGGGGAAGGAGACATACATCTAAACGTACAACGAGTACACGTGACGAAATTCATACCTTCTTCTTATTTGAGGTCATTCCGAGAAGACAAATGTCATGACCGCAGAGAAAATCAGTGTTTAACTCGTGGCTTTTGGTTTATTATTCCACCTACATGGGGGAAGAGATGTAAGAAATAGTTTCTGATGATAAAAGAGGTACACAATGGTATGATGATTCCTCTAGATAGTCAGTATCATGCAGGAAGAAATGAGTTCATCCGGGACTTAGTTGACTTTGGTATTATCATTTCGACTACTTGGAGGGTTTAATTGTCTACATCCGGGACTTAGCTAACATTGGGTGTTACAAGAAATATCATCATTATCCTGAAAGAAGGAATGCGCACGTCCGAGACTAAATTGACTTTGATGCTACAATTTCGACTTCATGAATGGGATAGAGTGTGTACTTCGAGTTTTTAGGCTTCATACAATGAGACTGGTTGCATCTCTTCATCTACATGGGGGAAGAGATATCTCAATACTTTTGGTATGCATTACTTGAGCTTCCAGTGGGAAGAAACGTGAGAAGAGTTATTCAAGCGTGAGAAGATACGTTGCTGATCCAATTAATGTTCCCCAAACAGTTAATCACTAAGCTTATTATCAAAGGAGCAATATTTGATGTGGTTTGCTACTAATTCCGCTGTGCACTTAATTATTCTAAGCTTGAAAGAAAGCTTTGAAACTGCTCAAGAGAGGATTGCTCGTTTGGGGGGAAGTTATTAAAGCTTCTAAATGAAGAATATGTGGCATGAATTAGGTGGAAGCTAATTCAGAAGCTTCTCCTTAACCAGAATTGTATGGGTACTATAAAGATGATTCATGGTGGAGTGCAGACTTGAAGTCATATTAAAAGCAGATTCTAGAAAACTTCGGCATGACCAAAAGTGTAGGAAAATGAAGTTTTCAAGACGTGCAACTAATTCAGAAACTTCGAGATGACAAGAAGTGTATGAAAAAAGTTGAGCCTTCAAGCAGATCAAAGGCCATCGAAGACATCATCAACATTGGAAGCTTCGCGGAAGCTCTTGTTCTTAATCACTATGTACTTGTTAGAAAAATATTGTAAGTAATTCCGTATATCGTCCCATGGGGGAAGATTGTTAGGATTTTATTTTATGTGACGACATTACGGAATTACCATAGTTTAACATACCACCATACGTAGGGACTAGAGTAGTCAACTTAGTAAACTTATGTATTAGATGGTGGTATAAATACCCCTCCATTGCTTCCATGGAGGGAGGGGTTGGACTTCTTGTAAAATTTCTCTTTGTTTATCAGTATAACTTCATATTCATTTGTTTCTCCCTCTACTTTCTCTCTAAACATGACTACCATATGGTTTGATTCACCAAGACCACCGGATCAACGATTCTTTTATAATTGACAGTCCACTTAACATTCGAATGAGAAACTACGATCGTTTCTCTTATGATATGTTACACACTGCATATAGGGCAAAACCTTTTTTGCATGGATTTCCGCTTCTATGTTTTCTTGTTCGATTTTGTCCACTTAACTTTCGACTGGGAAACTACGATCGTTTTTCTTATGATACGTTACACACTGCGTATAGGGCTAAACCTTTTTTGCATGGATTTGCTTTACCTGTAAGTTAAGTAACAAAAATAGATACAATGAATAATTGAAAAACAAAATTATTAATAAAACAAATTAATTAGAAGGAATAAACAAATAAACACATGCAATTACCTTTTTTAGCTTGTTGGTGATTTGTAGCATACGTAGCACTAGTATGCCAAAAGAAGGTTATCGCATGTTTTTTTTGTTTCTTCCTTCTAATTAATTTGTTTTGTTAATTTTTTTCCAATTATTTACCGTTTCTATTTTTGTTACTTAACTTAGCCCATATAATACTGAAGTGTGTAACGTATCATAAGAAAGACGATCATAGTCTCCCATTCAAGAGTAAATTGAACAAACTCGAACAAGAAAATGGAAAAGCCCATATAATACTGAAGTGTTGTATAGGCTAAAATAGGATGACATATACATACACCCTTTCTTTTGGACATGGGTATACATCTCGATTTTATTCAAAACCTTAATGATTTTTTTATTATAGCTATAAAATGAATATCTTGATACTAGATTACTAGCTAAAATAAACAACCTCGAAATCAGATCCAGTTGGAAGAGTAAGATTGATGGTGATTGGCACGACGATATGTTAGATTCACAAAAAAGTGCAAACTACTTGCACAAGACTTCCAGGCTCCTACACCTTACTAGAAATATTGTTCACTATATCCGTGAACAGCCAACCTTTCAAGCTCGTGATCAGAGGTGGTTAGAGAACCACGTCCGACACACTTTCCCATGACTATATATGGACGTATACAATCTTACCAAGATTAATCCTCATTGTGTATACGATAGGATCTTAAGAAAGAATTATACAACAACTATTGTATACAACTAGTTCTAGTTTTTGATGTAATTTTTATTAGAGTTATAAGGTTATGGTGGACTTTATTCCTTAAAAGATCTCCAAAATTGGAACATCTGTGTTCTCTTTTTATAATTGTATAGTTGAGTTGGTGTTGAGTTTTGTGTATCTTTTGCATGTGTACCCTTATATATAATTATTACTTGAATAAACCAAAGCCTATTTACATTCGGACCAACCACTTTGAAAACAAACCACAAACACACAAAAAGTTAATAGATATCGTCACAACCTGAAAAGGTAATCGCTAAATGTGTTTTGCAACAAAATTAGAAAAGAGGCTATAATCTGTTAGTCTAGAATTGAAAAGGATCTTAACACTTATGCCATGATATACATAACAATGCGAGAACAACTCATCTTGATGAGTATTGCAAGAACGACTCACTTTAACGTAAATGTAACAATAATAGATGTTACTTAACATAAAGTCACCTCTTGTGTAACATTATAGGTGGCATCATAGGCAAGTCGAGCGAGTTGGGTAAACATGTTTTCTTTTGTAACATTAAAGGTGGCATGATAGGCAAGTCGGGCGGGTTGGGTAAACATGTTTTGTTTTTTGGTGCAGGCTAACACACAAACACCTTTTTGTCTGCTTTAAAGAAATTACAAATGATCCGTTGTTACTATCATCCTGAATGTTTGCATATATCAGTTTACAAGGTTGTAAGCATTGAAGATACGATGTATGTGACTTTCAACATGTTTAACCCGTCCGGCCCGTTTGACCCAATTCATTTTTTGCTAAGCTTTTTAACTGGACCCATTGTGACCCAGTAAGTGTTGGTATTGGATAAGTACCCATTGTGACCCAGTAAGTGTTGGTCATCGATTTGGTTTTGTACGTTTTATAAACGTTAATGATATCAATCAGTTAGTTTCCAATCTAAGAACGGCATGGATTGACATGGTTTTCATTTATTTGCCAGGTGTCAGGCGAGTATGTCCGATATTATAATAGAATGTGGAAAGTTCTGGGGCGGCATAAACCCACGTGGAGGTTCGATACTCTAAATCTGTTAAGTATCAACGAAAATGTTTTTCAGTTCTTTCTAATTCAGGTGGCAGATTGTAACAAGGTATTAATGGAAGCGGGTAATGAAGCGGTCTCGACTGACTGTCTATCTCGGTAGACGATGTATTGATTTGGATGGTTATGGAGCGTAGTATTCTTGCTAAAGTTAAGATTAAGTGTCAATTTCAGAGCTTCTAAAAATATGTTTTCTGAGGGATTCGATGATGTTGGTCTTAGTTACTGTTGGGGGACGTTGGGTTTGGTTGAATTCGACACTCTATGATCAAGTGGAAAGCCGTCAAGACTTCAAAGGCACGTTTAAAAAAGATATTTTTTGGTGTTTAAGATGTTTCTTCACGATTTTATCCAGATGAATGTTGTGTTTGGCATTAAGACCTGGTTTGGGTCTGCCTTTGGCATCATGGGCTCCAGAGGTTTATAAGAAGTGGCCGGTGGTGGTTGGCGGGGGGATAGCTCGCGTGTTTACGGATATGGTAAGTGATGGATCCAAAGTTCATGTGAAGGTTTGTGTCCTTACAGAGTCTTTACATAGATGTGTGATAGTGTCCTTTGCTATAGTTTCATATCGTAATCGGATCCCCTTATCGTATATATCGCTATGAGTTTGCATAATCTGGCTGCGCCACAAGATTGAATGATGGAGGTCAATTCGAGTCTAATCCTTGTGAAAGACGGATGCATGAGGGTTCCTAGGTTTGGATGAAAGTTTGGAAATAATTGGGGAGCATTTGGATGTCGATCAGTTGTGAATTCATGATTCCCTAAGAATGTTAACAAGATTCACGGATGTTCGCCTTCTAGTCGGGTTTTGCCCGAGTAGATTTGTGGAGGTTGTTCGTGGCGGTGGAAAGTGATCTTGTGGACTCCTCTTGAAGAAGGCGAGATTCGTGATGATTCGGTTGGTATAAGATGGGGTTGTAATAAGGGATTTGCATGGAAAAGAATTTGGATGATGATGCTGGTGAGATTCTTGTGAGTCATTCTCAGGGTGTTTGTGGTAATGTTACCAACTGATGATTAATGAGGTTAATTACGCCATTATTGCTCCTATGATGAAAAAGACTCTCTCATTGCGCCCTCCATCATACACCCCCGGTTAATGATTTAAATATTGCTGCTGAGTCTGGTTCTTCGTGATTGTTTATATTGGTCCTATAACTAGTGACGAGATAGATTCTCGATAAACGAAGGACGCTATAGAGACCCCAATGGAAATATAACACGGGTGTTTCACTCTCGCGCAACTTACGTTCGTGGTAAGATTATCTTTCTAGCGATCTTCTGATTTTGGAGTTATTATTGGCACGTTTAGATAAGCTATTCCTTCTTCCAAATGCCTTATCGAGACATACAAAGGATTGACGTTAGATCGCTTTTGTTTGATTGCCTAGGGTGGTTCGGTTACGTTCATGGAGTTATTCAGTTGGGCCTATGGTGGGATCTTTCTTATTCTCTAATAGCCTTTGGTTGTTTTGCGATGAGTTCGTTTCGTTGTGTTTTTTGTTTTCTTTTCGTTCTTGTGTATGTTGGATCGTTTTTGCGTGTATATCGTCAGCTAGTTTCTCTTTCTCAGTCCCTTTTTAATAAAATCTCCATTTGACGTTCAAAAAAAATTACAAAATTAGAAAAGTATTTTAATTAATATTTTTTTTTATGAGTTGTATTATTTAAAAAGGATTATAGTTTATCTTTAGAGTTTTGTTATACACTGCCCAGTGGCAATGTTTTAGAATCATTAATTAACTTATTATTATCATATTTAGAATAGCTCTATACTAATTAACTTATACAATTAGTGTTGTATACAACTCATCTTTCTATAATTGATCCATTTTAATGTGTTAAAATCATTTATTAACTTATTATTTCTATATTTAGATAGCTCAATAAGTCATAATTGAAAGCTTCTTAAATCATTGCCTAGTGGGCAGTGTATAGCTAGGGATGGCAACGGGGCGGGTTTGAGCGGGGATAACTCTCTTCATCCCCAAACCCGTTTAAATAATTTGGCCCCAAACCCGCCCCAAAACCCGTCGGGGATCTTATCAGGCTAACCCATCGGGGAAGGGTTCTTGCCTAAACCCTCCCCAAGCCCTGATAAATAAAAATAAAAATAAAAATAAAAATAAAAATCATAAAAAAAACAAAACAAAAAAATAACAAATGATAATAAAGAAAAAAAAAAATAAAAATAATAAAAATTACAAAGAAAAAAAAATTTAATTTAAATTAAAAAAAAAAAAAAAAAAATCAAAATTAAAGACAATACAAACATAAAAAAAAAATAAAAAAAAAAATTAAAAAATAAATTAATAAATAACAAATCAAAAATTAAATATAAATAAATAAAAGAAAAAAAAAAAAAACAAAAAAATAATTAAAAAATAAAACAAAATTAAAAAAAAAAAAAATGAATATTTAAAAAAAATAAACACATTATAAAATAATAATATTAAAATTCAAAATAAAAAATAACAAAAGTTAAAAAAAAGATAGGGATAACTCTCCCATCCCCAAATCCATTTAAATAATTTGGCCCCAAACCCGCCCCAAAACCCGTCGGGGATCTTATCGGGAAGGGTTCTTGCCCAAACCCTCCCCAAGCCCGATAAAATAAGTTGGTCCCAAACCCGTCGGGGATCTTATCGAGGTAACCCATTGGAGAAGGGTTCTCCCTCAAACTCGTCCCTATCCCGGCCTAATACTAGCATCAGTCTTACTCTTACACCACTTGAAATATGATCTCATATCATTTATAGATAATCTGATAAGCACCAAAAATATTTTTTAACACAAATAGTTTTTAAACAAAGTACCCTTACATAGTCCCAATTAAAAATCACAAGGTAATAATTAAACATTCGACACAAAAGATCATTTAAGGTTCTGACACAAAAGACCATTAAACACAGAAGATCATTCAAGAAAAAAGATTATTCAAAGTTCAGGATGCAAAACGTTTAAGCGTGCTTTTCTTCATCTTTCATAACTGCTCACCAAAGATAAGTCTTCAAGAATTAGCTAATAGTAACTTAATTTTAATCATCCAAAGCTTGTAGTTCCACTTCCCTTGATACTTTTCTATAAACACGATAAACATTAAGATTAGAGAAGATTAATATACCAAGGTGCGTTGAGTTAGTAACTTTAATATAAAGATACCATTTTTTACCTCTTCCACATCGTAATCAAACTCAATAGTACGACAATATGCCTCGGTCTCTTCCGAACATGTTTCTGTTTGTATAAACAAGTAAACACCTCAACATACCACATATATCATCTATAAGAAAAAAACATTTTTTTAAACTAAAATCATAGAAAGGGTTACCTCGTATTTCATTCAACAGCCAACTTTGAGCACACATTAGAGCTTCCAATGTCTTTGGGTGAAGTCGACTACGATGAGGACTTATTAATCTTCCACTGATGCTAAATGCAGATTCCGATGCGAGAGTGGAAACTGGAATAACTAATATGTATTTAGCAATCCTTTAAAGACCCGATATTATTTTTTGAGAGAAGGGTAAAGAAGTGGAAAGATAAAGAGGAGAAATTGTAAAAAATCATGTTCCAGAGATTTTTTTTAAAAGAGAAGAGAAGAGATATGGAAAGTAAATCATGTCTAACTACCTTTCATAATCTTCTTCCAAAAGTTGGGATGATTTGGAAAGAAGTCAATCATAATCCTTAATTTTTTTAATCGCCAAAATACTCTTAACCTAGTATACATATAAATCGGCCTTATCTTATCAAAATCGTTGCAGGACCAACTACAGCCTACCGTCTCATCCTTTTAACAAGTAAATTCATGATTAAAAAAACCCTCGTACTTATTTATTTGACATGCTTGAAACACTTTATCTTGTTCACACTACATTCAACTAGTTATCATACCTATATTAATTTTATAGAACAGATCATAACATGTAGCCTTTTCATGTTATTTATCATTATTATTTTTATGGATGGATACGAACAGTATGCATTGCTTATTAAATTGGTTTTTACTTTCATGGTATATATTTTTCATAGACTTGTTTGTCGTTTGAACATTGACATATAACAACTAGTTCATTCATACATATAACGGATACAATGGATAACCCGTTGATTGAGAGAATGCTTACCGAGTGGGTTGGTTCTTCTGTTGAAGTGTTTTAGAAGATGGCTTCCAAGATGCTTGAGGAGTTTAACAAACGCTTGAGAAGATAGCATCTTCTGAATCACGTCGTATAGTGAGAATTCTCTCAATCAACAGGTTATCCATTGTATCTGTTATATGTATGAATGAACTAGTTGTTATGAAAAATATATACCATGAAAGTAAAAACCAATTTAATAAGCAATGCATACTGTTCGTATCCATCTAGAAAAATAATAACGATAAATAACATGAAAAGGCTACATGTTATGATCTGTTGTATAAAATTAATGTAGGTATGATAATTAGTTGAATGCAATGTGAACAAGATAAAGTGTTTCAAGCATGTCAAATAAATAAGAACGAGGGTTTTTTTAATCATGAATTTACCTGTTAAAAGGATAAGACGGTAGGATGTAGTTGGTCCTGCAACTGATTTTGATAAAGAAAAGGCCGACTTATATGTATACTAGGTTAAGGGTACTTTGGTGATTAAAAAAATTAAAAAGGCTTATGATTGACTTCTCTCCAAATCATCCCAACTTTTGGAAGAAGATTAGGAGAGGTAGTTAGACATGATTTACTTTCCGTATCTCTTCTTTTTTCTCTTAAAAAAAATCTCTGGAACATGATTTTTTTACAACTTCTCTTTTTTATCTTTCCACTTCTTTACCCTTCTCTCCAAAAATAATCTCGGGAACAAAGCGTAAGTACCCAACACTTCAAAGGATTGGTAAAGACATATTAGCTATTCCAGTTTCCACCGTCGCATCGGAATCTGCATTTAGCACAAGTGGAAGATTAATAAGTCCTCATCGTAGTCGACTTCACCCAAAGACATAGGAAGCTCTAATGTGTGCTCAAAGTTGGCCGTTGAATGAAATACGAGGTAACCCATTCTTTGATTTTAGTTTAAAAAATGTTTTTTTCTTATAGATGATATATGTGGTATGTTGAGGTGTTTACTTGTTTATACAAACAGAAACATGTTCGGAAGAGACCGAGGCATATTGTCTTACTGTTGGGTTTGATTACGATGTGGAAGAGGTAAAAATGGTATATTTATATTAAAGTTACTAACTCAACGCACCTTGATATATTAATCTTTTCTAATCTTAATATTTATCGTCTTTATAGGAAAATACCAAGGGAAGTGGAACGACAAGCTTGGATGATTAAAATTAAGTTACTATTGGCTAATGCTTGAAGACTATCTTGGGTGAGCAATTATGAAAGACGAAGAAAAGCACGCTTACACGTTTTGCATCCTGAACTTTGAATAATCTTTAGTCTTGAATGATCTTTTGTGTTTAATGGTCTTTTGTGTCAGAACCTTAAATGATCTTTTGTGTCGAATGTTTGATTATTATCTTGTTATTTTTAATTGGGACTATGTAAGGGTACTTTGTTTAAAAACTATTTGTGTTAAAAATAATTGTTGGTGCTTATCAGATTATCTATGAATTGTATAAGATCATATTTCAAGTGGTGTAAGAGTAATACTGGTGCTAGTATTAGACGGGATAAGGATGGGTTTGAGGGAGAACCCTTCTCCGATGGGTTACATCGATAAGATCCCCGACGGGTTTTTGGGCGGGTTTGGGGCTGGTTTGGGCAAGAACCCTTCCTCGATAGGTTACCCCGATAAGACCCCCGACGGGTTTTGGGGCGGGTTTGGGGCCAAATTATTTAAACGGGTTTAGGGATGTGAGAGGTATCCCCGCCCCAAACCCGCCCCGTTGCCATCTCTAATGTAGACCTCATATTCTCTAAAGACCTAATGAACTTTTCATTAAAACTAAAAAAAATCCATTCATATTTTTTTGAAAATAGCATATCTTGTAAACGGTAAATCGTTAAGCGACAAAAATTATAACATCGCCTTGAGAAATTTTTTATCTTTCAGTAGACAGACACCTCGATATACTTTCGATGCACTTTAATTTTTCGTGTTTTTTTAGTGTTAAAATTTGCGTCTGTGATTTTTATGTTTTGAATCACGTGTGATTTGACAAATCACATGTGATATTTTCCAGACGTAAATTTCAACAATAAAAAAAAAGTCGAAAAAAATGTTCGTCGAAAATATATATAGAAATGATTTAATTCTTATCATGGTGGCATGATTATTTTTGCTTAACGATTTACCGATTGCGCTATTTTCAAAAAATGGGGTTTTTTTTATAATTTTGATTATCTTGTCGTCATTCAGTCTTTAGAAGAATTAGGGTTCACATTGAACTTTCCTCATGGTTTTGGTATGTTAAGTTTTGATTGAATTGAATCAATAAAAAGAGTATGAGAAAAGTTTGATCAAACTCTTGTAGTCTATCCTCGTCACGTAAACGATATTACATCCCTTTGTTTAATAATTCGTTAATTATTGACTTCCGACAATACCTGTATCCAAATTGCCTAAATCTGTAGCATCTCGCTACATTGATATGCTTGGGGTATTAAATAACACACATTGAATTAGTCGTTAATATATAACTATTGCCATCTCTAACAATGAATGAAGGTTAACCTGTTTTTGATTTAATGTCAATAAATCCGTCTTTTTCATTCTTTCCAGGTTGTCTTTTTCCCAAACGCTCCTCAATGCCCCTATCCATCTTACACCGACCAGACACATTGACGACCATTGGGATATCATGATGTATGGATGCGTATGAGACCACCACATTCCCGCCTGCAAAAATATACTATTGTTAGGAATATAAATGACGGTCATTATCGAATCAACGAGTCTATATATTTACGTGTAATAGATAGGTTAACAGCTCGTTATAGTTAAAGACCCGGCTAAGCATTAGCCATTAGATAAAAACTCATCTTGTAAAGTGTATTACTCCTACTCTCAAACAATGGTAACAAAAAACAAACTTCTCATTTTCTCTCTCTGGTTCTCTCACAAGTTTCCTCTCAACTCTCAAACATTAAAAAAAAACTAAAAAGAAAATAAACAAAGATCTTGGTTTTTCACTTATCATATTCAAAGCTTGTTCTTAAAACAAAAGAATGAGAGTTTAAACCATCATACATCTCTTTGAAGCTTAGCTTTTTATTTTAATATTCGAAAATAATAAAGAAAAGAACAACACAATCGGTTACACTCTTTCTTCTTTTCTATTTTGAAACTCAAAAACAAAGAAACACATTTCAAAAACAAGAAGCTTACTTGAAAAGGTTTAGCCAAGTTAACTAAACCAACGAATCAAGAATCAAAAGAAAATAATACGTACCCGAGTCCTTAGAAACAATCGTGAAACCAAGACCTTGTTGGTTTTGTGTCGAGAGTGTGTTTGTCGTACTCCCTCCGTCCCATATTAAATGTCCACTTTGACTTTTTAAAGTCTTTCTTTTTCAACTTTGACCGTAAATATTTTTGTTTGTGTTTTATAATACTTGATGTAAAATTTATGAATGAATTGAGTTTTAAATGTATTTTCATTTAATATAATTTTAAGTATTATATAATACAAAAAATGTTATTTAAAGTTAAAGTTGATAAAGAAAGACTGCAAAAGTCAAAACTGGACATTTAATATGGGACGGAGGTAGTATGTTTTAAGCAAAATAGACGTGGCTGTGTTTTTTTATTTTAGAGAAAAAATAGATCTGGGTGTTAAATTGTTTTTTGTGTGGTTCGGTTTACAAAAGAGAAAAAATAAAACTTTAGGGTGCGTTTTGTTGTAGAAGTTTTTTTTTTAATTTTCTATATCAATTTCTTTAGAAACAGAAAAAGTTTTTTTATCCTTTTTTATAAATTTGAAAAACGCGTTTAGAGGATATTTTTTAAAAAACTAAAAAATGCAAAAGGATGTAAAAAATGGAAGGAAAAATATAGGAAAAAATAAAAAGTTCTTTCCTAAAATCTAGTTATAATTTGGAAAATGAAATAAAAAGCGAATGAAATTATGATTTTAATATATAGTTTTTTTATGTAAATGTTTATATATAGTATAGATAATCGGGTGGCTGATCTTTTACCTAGTAAAGGAAAACAAAAAGTGAGGACTTTTGCATTTAAAAAAAAATAATATATATTTCCTTATTAGGTATGATGCTTTTAATTTTTTTATTATTTTTGAATATATGTTTAATTAAAAAGCTTAAATCCTTTCAAAATTGGCATTATTTTGGTGGAGAAATTTTATGAAGAAAAAAAAACACATAAAAATATATGTGTCAAATTTATAAAAACAAAAACTTGAAAAAAAGAGGAGGTAATTAATAAAACTTTAGTGGTTTAATTTTAAATAAATTATATAGAGTTAAGTGTAAATTTATAAATTTACAAATTTTATTATAACTTAAAAAAAACAAATAACCCCTTAAACTTTATATATAACTTATAAAACAGAAAAAGTAAAAATTATATATATATTAAAAAACCAAAGCAATCTGTTAGATTGATGTAACAAAAAAGAAATGTAGATACCACGATAGGAAGAAAGCGGCCCCCTATGTTGTTTTTCAGCTGTCAATTCTTTTCTTTAAAGAAGTTAGTTTTCAGTCACGGCTCGGCCGTTGATATGTGCTATCTGGGCCTTTGGTTTTGCAACCTTTCTGTAAAACTAATACAAAACGCATAAAAGATCTTACACCTGTTTTAAATTTGGTTGCTTTTACGAAAAAGAAGATACACGTTTATACACCGAGACACTCACCTGCACAGGTTGAATCAGTTACCAGCTCCAATAAAACTTTGCAACCATTTCATCAGCATCATGCAGCTCAATCGATGATTGTTGCGTCCTTGTAGCCCCTTAGAAACTACAGAAGCGAAACATGTCATTTTTCAGGATAACCATTTTTAAAGTGTTTGAATGAGCACATACATTGGGAAACGATGCATCAGTTTTCTGTTGTATGAGCACTCAACAGGTTATTTTAAAAGAGTCTATTTAATGATTCAATTCATTTCAGAAAAAGGTTATTGAATGAGCACATACATTGGGAACTCATGCATCAGCAAATAGACTCCATTTGGTGGTATGCATCAATTTAGAACACATTTTAAAAGAGTCTGGTATACATCAGCAAATAAAGTACATACTTGGGAAAGGTTTTAAAGAGTAAATTGCATAAATCGTCCTTAAAGTTTGGTCAAATTGCATGTTTCATCCCAAACGTTACGAAAGTGCAAGGATCGTCCCTGTGGGAAACCTTTGCTTGCACCAAAGGTTTGCCCAAAGGTTTCCCCACAGGGACGATCTTTGCACTTTCGTAACGTTTGGGACGAAACATGCAATTTGGCCAAACTTTAAGGACGATTTATGCAATTTACTCGGTTTTAAAAGTGTCTGATGTATGAGCACGCAAGCTTTTTATGTGCTGGATTTTCTTGAAAGAGTCTATTTGGTAAAAGTTTCGTGCGGAAAAGGTGATTTTAAAAGGTTGTTTGCCTGCTGAATTATTTTTGCACAAAAGTAGCTTTAAGATGCGTATTCTTAATTTTTTTTTAAGTTCTTATTAAAGACGATGTTATAATACCTTCGATTCCCATGTTTTCTGAAAACCTCTAAAATCATGCAATAAGTGCTTTTCATATATAATAATTCAGTTAATAAGCAAATCCAAGCATTACTTTATGAACTCTGTATTTGTGAAATAATTTTCTTACTTTTGCTTAATAAGCACATCACATAATCAAAAGTAACCACACAGTCCGTTCATTAACCCCAACCCCGTTAATACATATTAAAAGATATAGTTTAACACTTACTTGTTGCTATTATGGCTCCCGACGCTTCTAAATTATCAATCAGCTACCAGCAGCTTGTTGTGTATGACTTAGTTATGAACCATCGCGAGCTTTGCTTGTAACAACTACATAATCAAAACCACATAGATCATCAATTCTCCTCATCATATATACCGATCAACAAAAAGTTTATCTTTCTCCATATTGACACGTTATGCACAGTTTAATTTTCACCATTTTTACACGGTATGCACACTTTTCTGAGT
>BQNB010062360.1:0-36108 GCA_026074375.1 Tanacetum coccineum | reverse complement strand
CGACTTGCGTGTGACTTTTTCTTGCTAGCTTCTTACTAGCATTTTTTAATAAAATTTCTAATTGCCGTTCAAAAAAAAATGAGAGATAACGAGCGTTTGCATACGGATTTGAGCTGAAAAGGTGAGATTACAGGTAAACGGAGTAAGATCTCGATGAAAAGATCATCATTGTATATAACTGCATGCACATACTGTGTATCCATATAGAAAAAGGAAAAAACCCTAATAACCTTTTTACTAATCACACAGTATCATGTTTAAAGGTTTTTTTTGGCTATACGTTTTTTTAATATAATTTTATGGGATCACGTGTGCCTTAAACGACGTCCGCGCGTTGTTGCAGGGCGGTTTTTTATTATTATTTTGTGTAGGTTTTTTTTTTCGGCTCATATTTAATAGTTTTTTTTTTTTATATGGCTCCGTGTTGGGTCTTATATTTAAAGGTTTGTTGGATATGAGTTGTACGTTTGTGACCCCTGTTGATTATTTTAAAGTTATTAGGTATCGAAGATATTTCTGCGGGTATTTTTTGATCTGAATAAATCGATACTTTTATAATATATTTTTTTTTCTTACTAAAAAGCACTGTGGTTAAATTTATTATTATTATTTTGGTCGTGTAATATAACAATTTCATGTAATCATTTATCTCGGGCCTTGTGAGTTGCAACTCTCATCGCTTGGGCCGTGTAGTTAATTTTTTTGGGCTGCGTAATACAACATCGAAACGACGTCGTTTCAACCGAAATATAGTATATACAAGTTGGTTTTTCCCCGCGCGTTGCGGCGGTGTTTAACTTCATTTTAAACAATATTTAATTACGATAATATGTTGTTAAGTTTTTTAGTGTGTTTTTATAAAATATTTTGTATTTTGTACTTGGAAAGTGTCTTTTTTTAAATTCATGTTATTTCTTTTTTAGTATTGTTATTTAAGGGTGTTATTAGGTTTTTTTTCTTTTTCTTGAGGGGTTGAATGTGGAATTTTTGAGTACCTGTGTTTAGTTTTAACGAAGTGTTTAAGGGAAAAAAAGAAAGAATATCATGGCCCGAAGTAGAACATGCTTAACAACAGCCCCAACTTTCAAACGAAGGAGGGGGTGTCGTTTTGTAACGGTATTGCCGAAATCTTGGCAAACTTTAATTACGAAGTTAATGAAATTTTTTGCATTAATACTTTTTCTAAATAAAGTTAAATTTACAATTTATTTTTTTAAATTAATAGGTAGGTTAAGGGTGTGTTTTAAAAGTTTTTTTTTCAAAAATATATATTAAACTTGAACGTTTTTTATAGAATCACAAGCAAGTCCAAAGCATATCAACCTATTGGACTGTTTGTTCGTAAATCATCGAGCCTTTTCTGTCGGTATATTTTTTATTCACAAAAATATGCTATGTATTGTTATATTTTGATAAATTAAGATTTGATTATAAAAAAAGAGTAAATAAGTTATAAACCTTAGGGGGGGGCCTTTTTGTAAAATGAAAAAGTTAGCTAATTTTGTTAATACCAAAACTTAAATAAAAAATTTTGCATTAACTTTTTTTTTAATAAGCGTTGAATTATTTTTTTAAATTTAGAATAACTTTACGCTACATAATTTTTTATGAATGAAAAGTTTAAGGTGGTTTTGGTAACTTCTCGCATAATTTGAGGGTACGTTTTGTAAGTATGTATTTTTATTTAATGAATTTGGGTGTGTGTTTGTTTTTGGTTTTTGGGCTTTTTATTTGGGCTGGGTATTTGTTTTTAGTTGTTGGACTTTTTTTCTTTGTTGGGCCAATTGCAGAAAAAGACAAACAATAGAATGATCTTTTAGTATATACAGCAAGGATTACCCGCGCGTTGCTGCGGGGCGTTAATTTTTCGCGCGTTATTAATGTTTAATAGTTTTTTTTATATGGGCTTATGTGTTGGGCTTCGTATTTAAAAGTTTGTTTTTCTTTGTTATTTGGGTTTTTTTTACTAATATAATTTTATGGGCGTCAGAAGCATTGAAATATTTGTGAGTTTATTTTTTCGGTATCATGTTTAATAGTTTGTTTTTTTTCTTTATATGAGCTTACGTCCCGCGCGTTGTTGGGGGGCGTTATTATTATTTTTTTGTGAAGTTATTTTTTCGGTCTCATGTTTAATAGTTTCTTGTTTTTTTTATATGGGCTTATGTGTTGGGCCTCATGTTTAAATGTTGTTTTTTTTTCTCTTTTCTATATAGGTTTTTTTTTGTTTTTAGTGGCCGAGAAACGACACCGTTTATGCAATTCTAATGTTAGATGTTTGTGACCCTGTCGTCATTTTAAAGTTATTAGGTATCAAAGATATTCCCGAGAGTATTTTTTTATCTGAATAAGTTGTTTACTATTGTAATTTTCCCCCCTATTTTATGCCAACCAATATTTTTTTTTAATTGATTTATTTATTTATTTCCTACTAAAAAACAATTGGGCCGGCCCAAAGTGAGAGCCCAATAAAATAACCCAAATTAAAAGCCCAGGTGATATGCTGCAAAAAGACAAAATAGCAAAATAATAATTAGTATATTGTTCAATATTTAAAGGTTTGTTGGATATGGGTTGTACGTTTGTGACCCCTGTTGATTATTTTAAAGTTATTAGGTATCGAAGATATTTTGCAGATATTTTTTGATCTGAATAAATCGATACTTTTGTAATATATTTTTTTTTCTTACTAAAAAGCAGTGTGGTTAAATTTATTATTATTTTTTTTGCCGTGTAATATAACAATTTCATGTATCAATTTATTTGGGCCTTGTGGTTAATTCTCATTTTGGGTTGTGTGGTTAAATTTTTTTGGGCTGCGTAATACAACGTCGAAACGACGTACATGTTCAAACCGAAATTATAGTTTATAGATATAACAAGTTGGTTGGTTCCGCGTGTTGCCGGCGGTGTTTAACTTCATTTTAACGATATTTAATTACGATACTATGTTGTAAGTTTTTAGTGTGGTTTTATTAAAAATATTTTGTCTTTTGTACTTGGAAATTGTCTTTTTTAATGTTCCATGTTAATGTCTTTTTTAGTATTGTTATTTAAGGGTGTTATTAGGTTTTTTTTGTTCTTGAGGGGTTAAATGTGGAATTTTTGAGTACCTGTGCTTAGTTTTAACGAAGTGATAAGGGGAAAAAAAGAAAGAAAATATGGCCGAAGTAGACAGGCTAACAAAAGCCCAACTTCCAAAACGGGACAGGAGGGGGTGTCGTGTTTGTTAACGGTTATTGCCAACTTTTGCAACTTGAATACGAAAGCGTAAATGAAAATTTCGTGTATGCACTTTTTCTAAATAAACTTTAATTAAGTTATTTTTTAAATTATTAGGTAGGTTAAGGGTGTGTTTTAAAAGTTTTTTTTCTTTTGTCAAAATACTTATATTAACTTTAACGTTTTTTATTGAATCGCACTCAAGTCCAAAGCATATCATATTGGGCTCGTTTTGTTCGTAATCCATAAGCCTTTTTGTCTGTATATTTTTTATTCAAAAATATGCTATGTATTTGTTATATATTTGATAAATTTTAAAGTTTGATAATAAAAATGTCTAAATAGTATAAACATTAGGCCTTTTTTTGTAAAATGCAAAAATAGCTAATTTTGTTAATACAAGCTTTAAACTAAAAAAATTTGCATTAACTTTTTTTTTTAAATAAGCGTTGAATTATTTTTAAAATTTAGAATAACTTTACGCTACATAATTTTTTATGAATGAAAAGTTTAAGGTGGTTTTGGTAACTTCTCGCATAATTTGAGGGTACGTTTTGTAAGTATTGTAATTTTATTTTAATGAATTTGGGTGTGTGTTTGTTTGGTTTTGGGCTTTTTATTTGGGTTCGGTATTGTTTTTGGTTGTGGATTGTTTTTTCTTTTGTTGGGCCAATTGCAGAAAAGACAAATAAGAATCTGATCTTTAGTATAATAAGCAGGATTACCGGCGTTGTTGCGGGGCGTAATTTTTCGCGCGTTATTTCATTATTTAATAGTTTTTTTTATTATATGGGTTATGTGTTGGCCTTCGTATTTAAAGGTTTGTTTTTCTTTGTTTTTTGGTTTTTTTTACTAATATAATTTTATGGGCGTCAGAAGCATTGGAATATTTGTGTGAGTTTATTTTTTCGGTATCATGTTTAATAGTTTGTTTTTTTCTTTTATATGAGCTTCGTCCCGCGCGTTGTTGAGGGGCGATATTTGTTTTTTTGCGAAGTTCTTTTTCGTCTCTTGTTTAATAGTTTTTTGATTTTTTTATATGGGCTTAATGTGTTGGGCCTCGTGTTTAAATGTTGTTTTTTTTTCTATATGGGTTTTTTTTAGTTGGCGTAAAACGACACGTTTAATGCAATCTAAAGATGTTTGTGACCCTGTGTCTTTTAACGTTATTGGTATCAATGATATTTCTGAGAGTATTTTTTTTGATTGAAATAAGTCGTTTACTATAGTAATTTTCCCCTATTATGCCACCAATATTTTTTTTTTAATTGATTTATTTTTTATTTTCCTAATAAAAAACATTGGGCGGCTCCAAAGTAAGAGGCCAATATAGTGACCAAAGTTGAGAGCCAGGTGATATGCTGCAAAAATAGCAAAATGATACAATTAGTATAATGTTTAATATTTCCTTATGATTGCATATATTAAGCCCACTTACAAAGCCCATAAGTCCTAACTTAAAATTTAATAAAGCCAAATGCCAAAACATGTATTGGTAGTTTGGTACCTTTAGTTGAAATACAGCATAAAGTTTAGATCATCGTGTTTAGTAAAACCTTTTCGACGCTGGATATGAGTTGTACCAAATGCAACTTGTGTGTCGGCTAGAATACATTTGGCTCATGTCCACTTATAATCCAAGATCTTGACCCATCAACCTTTTTCTTATTGACTTATTATTATTATTATTATTATTTCATTATGACCTTTTTTACTTGACACAATCATTGTGGTTATTATTTGATCTTTCCGTGTATTAATCATTTGTGATTATCATGTGATCATTTTGCCTCTCTATGTTCATTAAAAGTGTGTAAATTGAAAAGTTGAAAGGTCAAACAATAGTACAATCCACACAAACTGGTCACATATATTATAAAGCTCAAAATCAAAAGTAAGTGTTAATTGTAATAAAGAAAAAGAAAGTTCGCTAAAGAAAAAATAAAAAAATGACAAATTAGATACATTTTTTTACCAAATTATAGAAGCATTAGAAGATGAAACTCATGTAATAAGCTTTCGATAACAAATAGCTCTATTTAAATTATAAGGTTATACAAGACTTGTTTTAAAGCTTAAGAGGGTGTATTGTTTCGGCTTATGAAAACATAAGTCATTTGAGCTTATATTTCATTAGCCCTAATTTATTGGCTTACTTTAAGACTTAGAGCTATATAAGTACTTTGGTCATATAAAACTTATCTAAGTCTCAAGTCTAAAATAAGCAGGGAAAATTTAATGGCATATTAAATATATGCTACCTCAAATTTGATTTGGTTTTATTTAATAAGCCCCAATTGTCTGACTTATTTTAAAACTTGAGGGTTTATATAAATCTATAATATTATAATAAATTTATATAAACTCACTAAAATTGAAAAGTAAAAGGGTCAAACAATAGTACAATACACACAACTAGTCACATAATATAAATAAAGATCAAAAATCAAAAGTATGGGTATAATTGTATAAAGAAAAAAAGAAAATTCGCTAAAGAAAAATAAAAAAATGACAAATTAGATACATTTTTTACCAAGTTTATAGAAGCATTAGAAGATGGAACTTATGTAATAAGCTTTCGGTAACAAATAGCTTCATTTAAATGAGAAAATTATAAAGACTTGTTTAACAAGCTTAAATCTCACAAACTCATAAACCTTCAAAATAAAAGTTTCGGAAAAGTATTATATGACAAAAGATTCAAATTTGAAAACCGGAAATCAACATTGCGATGATTTGGAGAATGGAAATCAAGAACGATGATTAATTCTTTGATCTTATCAATCGGGCTTTGGCTAAGTTGATACCATTCTCACACCGCAAACGCTCAGATAATCGGTCAAAGGAAATCGGTCAAAGGAAGGCTATTTAGATATTGATTTGGGTTCAATCCCAACTCCTGACTAATTAGGCCAACTAGGACATGTGTCGATTGCCTGAGGCCGAGTCCTTGGGAAAAGGTCTGGTTGGCATCAAAAGACGCATGAAATCAAAGTGTTTCCACCACTGTTTACACCCTTTGGATTAAATTTCCGTATTTTAATAAACGTTACATTTTAATAATTTTTTATTATACACACAAACATTACATGAAACAGTTAACCACGTAAAATATCAAATCATAATTATTTCTCTATAAAATCTTATCGTTATGCACGTATAGATATTCGCGGTTAAGAAGGTGGAAAAGTTGTTAACCCTTTACGTATTTCATTTTCTCAAAATTACGTAAAGTCATCATCCTCTTTGCCACAATCACACTTCATAAAATAATAAAAAATCACACACACTTCATAATATAAAAACCTAACGGTTTTCTCCGATCCAGTAGCAGCACTGGATTCCGTCACAGAACCACCGTCAACCACCGCCACCGCCACCACCGGACAGATCCGGTACCGATCACCTTCCGCCGCGGAGCTTCTAGAAGGTCAAGTCTTCGCCACCTCATCAGAACTCATCGATAACAAAATGTCCAAACGTAACCGTCCGTACAACAACAACAATGACTCATTGAGCGATAAATTGAACCGATATAGAGGCGTTATATTAGTTATATCGATTCCGTTAGTTTTGATATCTTTTGTGTTGTTTTTAATGCCTAATGTACGGTCAAACGACGTCGTTTTGCCGAGAAAGTTTTCGCCGATGGATAATGAGAAGGTTTTGAATAAGTATGCGGTGGTGTTTGATGCTGGGAGTAGTGGAAGTAGAGTTCATGTGTTTTGTTTTGATCGGAATTTAGATCTAGTTCATATCGGTAACGATCTCGAGCTTTTTGAACAGGTATATTGCTTATCTGTTGTGTAATTGTTGTAATGTATTAATGTGATTGTGATGTATCGCAGATCTGCTTCTATTTTTAGTTTCTACGTTAGTTAGTTGATATGCGTAAGCTAGTGTGTAGTTTAGTTGAATCGAGATCAATACGGTTGTGACATTGAACAGATCTGTTGTATGTGTTAGTTAATTGGCGTTTAATTTAGAGATTGGAATTGATATCAATAAGGTAGTGACATTGAGCGGATCTGCTTTCATTTTATTGCATATATTAGTATACGGCATGGTTGTTAAGATCCCGATCCTGATCCTAGGATCTTATGATTTTACAATACTACAAAGCAAAAACGATCTCGTTCCTACGTAGGATCTTTGCGAGATAGGATCTTAATAGGATCCCTATCTTGACTATAGAATCTTCGGATCTCGTTCGATCCGATCTTATTTTTCTCGAACCACAAGTTAAAAAACTACAAATTTATGTATTAAGTTTTATAGAATATGGAAAACAAGAGACTTATTGCATTAAAAACACTTCATAATCATAATTTTGACATACATTTTCATGATATATGATAACAATATGTAGTTTTGTATAATTTTACAATGCCTATTAAGGAAATGACACTACAGAAGGATCTTACGATCACGATCTTGCAAAGACGAAAATGATCTTAGGTAGGATCCCGATCTTAAAAACCTTGGTTTAGATATTGAAATGGATGATGATAAGGTAGTAACATTGAATAGGACCTTTTTATAGTGCGTATAAGATTCAGCATGTATATGTGTGAGTTGCCGTTAGTTAATTGTTGCTTAGTTTGAATTGAAATTGACATCAATACGGTTGTGACATTAAACAGATCTGCCTTTTTTAGTGCATATAAGATTCAGCATGTATATGTGTGAGTTAGCATTAGTTAACTGTTGCTTAGTTTGAATTGATATCGACGTCAATACTGTTGTGTCACTTAACAGATCTGCCTTCTTTTTAGTGCATATATCATTCAGCGTTTGTATTAGGTAGCTGTAGTTTAGTTTAAATCGGAATTGTTATGGTTGTGACATTGGACAGATTATATATATGGATGGTGTGGAGAGAAGTGTTAATAGGAGTGGTGTATCTGCTTTCTTAGTGCTTACAGTGTTTGGCATTTGGTGAATAGATCAAGTTATAATGATAATTCATTGATATGTGTAAGTTAGTACTAGCTAAATTTAGTTAACTTTAAAAACTGAAATCGACATGGATGAGGTTGTAATATTGAATAGATTATAGAGTGGAAAGAACTGTTAATAGGATTGGTGGATCTGCTTCTTTTTAGTGCATATAGTATTTGGCATTTGGCAATTACATCAAGTTACTATGAAGTATGATAGTAACTAAAATTTTTGTGTGTTCGAATGCACATCTATTCATCTACCTTGTTAATGAGTCTGTTAGGATCATCAAACGAACAGATGAGCTAATTATCGAAGGTTACTAGTGTTAAAACAGGATGCAATTTGAAGCTTTAAGCCCAACAATGAGGAAATATGATTTGCCCTCTGTTAGGCGACACTGACAGAGTGTTGAAATGTTCCTGGCATTTTAAGGGCTATTTAACTCTTATCTGAGTTGTTATTGAAATTCTAATCTATCTGCATGAAGAGGATGATTTCTTTAATGATATGTCTTATATGTGTAGTTAAAGCCCAGGTACATTTGAGTGACATATGCAACCGATCCTAGCAGCAGCAGATTTCTTCTGCTCTTTTAGAGAAAGCGGAAAAGGTTGTTCAAATAAGGATATGCGCCAAAATTACACCAGTCATGTTGGGGTTAGTGATTTGTATCACTAAGATGCTTCTGTATATTGTTAGAGCTGTACGCTAGTATGCTTATGTACGTTATATCTATATGCAGGCAACTGCAGGTCTGAGACAGTTGGGAGTTGATGCATCTGAAAGGATCTTGCAAGCTGTACGTATCTATCTCCTACAGACTTTTTTCTCACTTAACAGATTCTGTTCTCCCTTGTGAATTTTATTTGGTATTAATTCCTTTTAGAATTGATGTTTATATAGGTCAAAGATATTCTAAAAGTTAAGAGCAGCTTCCAGTCCAATGATGATTGGGTAACTGTTTTAGATGGAACTCAGGAAGGTGCCTATCAATGGGTAAGATACTTACTTCTTACATACTCATAAATGCTATGCTGTTAGGATATGAATTGGACCCATTTCATGTTTGCTCATGGATTAAGAAATAACAAAGAAAATTAACTGATCTTAGTTTGGTGCTTTATGCACAGGTTACTACTGACTAGATGTCAATGTGTCAGAGAACCTGTTATATCAATCTTTGTTAAGATGCCTGTTTTATGTTTTAAGAAAATCGACTAAGAAACATGGTTTTGTGTCATG
Organism: Tanacetum coccineum; assembly: GCA_026074375.1. Lineage (NCBI taxonomy): Eukaryota > Viridiplantae > Streptophyta > Magnoliopsida > Asterales > Asteraceae > Tanacetum > Tanacetum coccineum. The sequence goes on along the minus strand of BQNB010062360.1, from coordinate 26,700 downwards.
CCTTTTTCTATAGTGTCTTAGAATCTTGTCTTTATCTCATTAAAGGGTTAAGTTGGAGCCCCGATAATTTTGGTTTGCAAGACATCTTAATCCTTATCATATCGTATTTTTGTTTTGCTTATTAACACCTTTTTCATCTCTACAGGTGACCATCAATTATTTGTCAAATAAATTGGGCAAGAAATATTCTGACACAGTTGGGGTAGTTGATCTAGGCGGTGGGTCAGTACAAATGGCATATGCTATTTCAGAGGCAGATGCTGCAAAGGCTCCAAGGATAACAAACGGAGAGGATACATATGTGAAGGAAATGTTACTCATGGGAACTAAATACTACCTCTACGTTCACAGGTTTGCCTCACACCTGTTTAAATGTTGATATTTACTTCTTTATAGATGACTTCCTGAGGATGGAACGGGTTTCCCTTATCTCTGTTTGAAGCAATGTTTACTTTCTTTGTAGCGGACAATAAAAAGGTAGAACAGTATCAGAATCTGAAGCCTTAAAACATTACACATGCTAAAAATGGCTAGGCTATTTAGTCCTGTATCGTATGCTAGGAAGGCTAGAAAGTTGAAAATACAATGTACACTGCATATTCATTGTTTTATACGGGTACTGAACACCCTCACTCCACATACACACACACACAAATGTGAGAGGATGTGATTTTGTTAAAATCAGATTTGATTTTGGTGACTTGATGTATTTTCAGGTTTTTAAAGGTGTTAATTTGCATTACTTTGAATTGATGTTCTTTTTCTTTTTATCTTGCAGTTACTTAAAGTATGGATTGTTAGCAGCTCGTGCTGAGATCCTTGGAGTTGCAAAAGATTCTGAGAGTCCATGTGTCATGGCTGGCTATAATGGTAATTGTTTGTGATAAAGCTTTTTTATCTCATGTTTTTCTGGTTTTGAGCCGTTAAGTTCCCACAGAAGAGGATCTTAGGTTCTAGAATGTTATGTTCGTAATGATGTTAATTCTTGTATTTTCTTATAGGGGTATATTCATATGCCGGAACTGTTTACAAAGTTTCAGCTCCTTCTTCTGGCTCAAGCATGAACAAGTGCAGGGAAGAAGCATTAAAAGCCCTTAAAGTTAATGAATCAACTTGCACTCACATGAAGTGCACTTTTGGTGGAGTATGGAATGGTGGTGGTGGTGATGGACAAAAGAACTTATTTGTAGCTTCTTTCTTCTTCGATCGGGCTGCTGAGGTATCTTTCACAACCTTTGGGAAATCAGAAAAAGCTCCATTATTGCATTTCATAAGCCTAGTTTCATATACATATCGACTAATAATCTGTTCACGTAGGCTGGCTTTGTTGATCCAAAAAGCCATGTTGCCAAAGTTCGTCCAGTTGATTTCCAAGAGGCTGCTAAGCGTGCTTGTCAAACCACACTCGAGGATGCAAAATCTGCATATGCCAATGTGGAAGAAGCTAACCTACCATACTTATGCATGGATCTTGTGTATCAATACACGTTGCTTGTAGATGGCTTTGGTAAGTTAATAACCTGTGTGACCCGTTTTCTTGTTAGTGGTTAAATTTGTAGCTTGACCAGATGGCGGGTTAATATTACTTGGCTGATATCTGAGATAGCATTTTCTTGATCAGTCTTTTCTCTTGTTTAATAGTGCAGACCAAAACAGTGTATTTTCACTTTTGTGCTGTTTTAGTCTTTGGTATTCATTAATAAACTAGGAAGTTTTTCCTAACTGTTCATGTTCTTGTTGAACAGACCTGACACCATGGCAACAGATTACACTGGTGAAAAAAGTCGAGTACCAAAATTCATTGGTTGAAGCTGCTTGGCCGTTGGGTAGTGCAATTGAAGCAGTGTCAGCAGTCGCCTAACTAGCACAATTACATTATTGATTGTATCATGGAACTGGTTAACATCTTTGTTGTCAGATGAGCGGGTCGGTAAATGCTCTGAGGTTCCCCGAAGATATTCTTTTCACCATCAATAGCGATTATTTTTGTGTTTCTGACTCTTTAGTTAAAAGACTGGAAACCCAATTTTTGGATTTAAATTTATAGAAGCAAAGCAGTGAGACGTAATTAGGACTCATTTGTATTTGTATCTCACTAAAGTTGTACCTGAAATACCATAAATGTGAAATCTCTTTTGTTAAATATTGTTCCAAAGTAGGGTGTCAACGTATTGGATCGGATCAGATCATAGTTCGACACAATAGTTTTTCGGCCAAATGGATCATGATCCGATATCTGATTCAAGTAAGTGGATCATGATCCGATCCAACTAACTTAAATAGATGGATCATGATCTGGATCGACCCGATTAAATTTTAGTTTTAATTACTACAATGAGCCTAAACCCAAAAAAAAAAAAAAACAAATATCGGTTGACCAATTTACACAGATTGTTTCGCTTTGATTTTCAGGTTAACCAAGAGAAAATATAGCTAAAAAAGTCATTTTCAATGTATGTTTACCCTAGTAATGTTCTATCATACAAATTCAATATTCCGTCGATCCTGAGTGTGGAAATCTAACTAAGGTGGTGTTTGTTTTTTCAGAAATACTTCTTAACAGTATCTTAATCTGACTCATTCAGACGCGGTCAGACATTTAGGTCATTAAGACTGTTTGTTTTTTTCATATCATTCAGAGGCCAGTAAGATCAACACGTGTTAAGAGCGTTTGTTTTTTCTGGCCATTAAGAGGCAGTAAGAGGCATAAACCTCTTACTGGACTAGATGTGAAAGGGGTGTCTTAACACCTTTTAATATCTTTTTTTTTTCTTTTTTTTTGTTTATTTTTTTACTTTACATTTATTTTTCTTTTCTTGATTTATTTTTTCTTATTTCTCATTTTATCTTTTGATTAAAATTATAAATAGAATGCTTGCATATTTTTGTTATATAAAGAATGCTAGAGTATAAGATGAAATATGTCAATATATATTTTGTTCAAATTAAAAGGCAAAAACGGTTTCGGACTCCATACATCTTAAATCTAGCGTGACTCCATTAATGTTAAGTTCGTTTGTAAAAAGATTTCCATTTAAACTATAATATGTTTATTTTTTGTCGAATAAAACATGAATTGCATGTTATTTAAATACTTTAACTTTAAATTGATTATGATAATAAAATTAGTTTTTTATGTATTAAAAAATTATATTTTGTGCAAATGCAATCCATTTTAGATTTAGAATGGTGAAAATTATTGTTTAAACACATCTACATTTTTAACGCAACACAAACAATTATTTCATTCAGATTCCGACTTCTCGCCCACTTTTATACCATGATTAAGATGGGAATCAGATTCAGACTTTTCTACCGAATATTCAGATTCAGATGTGCGAATCAGATTCAGATTCAAAGCCTATTAATAAACAAACAACAGACAATATATATTTACGAATTTGTGCCAAATGAAATAGACAAATAGTGGAAGAGGTTTCAAGAGTGCATATCCATTAAGTTTCTAGTCCCACATCGCTACGTTGGTTAAAGTGGCAGATGTTTGGAGGTGTATAAAGTAAGATGTTGGGATAGGATTTTAAGCATCTTTGCGCTTGGGGCAATGACGCAGCTAATGAGGTAATAACCGAGGCGCGTCAATTGCTGGTTGAAAACTATTTCCAAACCCCCTCCTTGGCTTTGGGTCTCCCTCGGCCATCGAGAATTTCTGGAAGGGCTCCCTTTTTAAGGGTAAAAGCCCTATAATCACTAGTTTAAAATTTTATAAGGTCGGCAGCGAATTTGTCTTACACTCAACTGAATATTTTTAATAATTTTGGTTGTATGTTTTATTCGTCAAAAAGGTTGACTAGCTCTATTTTTAACTGGGTTTGGTTATGGTTTGATTAAGCAATTTGTGTACTTAGACTCGTGACTTATGCAAAAAGGTTGAGTTTGGCTATGCGTTGTGATTAGAAAAGGCTCTAAAGATCAAGTTTGGCCCGTGCCACGATTTCATTTGAATCCAAAGCCACTTTTAGACCAAAATATGAGAGCATGAAACTGCAAATATCATTTGAACACCAAATTGGCGGGTTTAGGTTAATGGTAGTCCAATGTGCATTCGTGTTCCACGCAAAGCCTTAACTTTGTTTAACAGGGTAAAATTATAATTACCGTTCACTATTTTTACACATACTTCAATTATGATGTTAAATGACCTGTTTTAAAAATCTGGCACAAGGCCATCAAATTTCACCGAATGGCCCTGTATTTATACCCTAACACATGGGTTTGTGAATAAACTATATCAATCCTAATCTAATGCAATTTAATCGAAACTAATCATTAATATATCATCTATAACAAACTCCCGTAATAGTTGGTGGGGTATGTGAGAAAAACACTCCACACGCTCACTCGAAACTCAGCAAACAAAGCATAACCATTGGTAGAAGAACTTATAGATTCACGAATCATGTGCATTAGGACATCAAAGTTTTTATAGTGATTTTTGAAGAAGCAACACCATATGGCATAAATTAGATTTGTCCCCACCAAGTTTTGAGGGTTGAGAAAGAATTCGACTATAGTTGTTGAAGTTTATGAAAAAAGTAGTTGAAGTTTATAAAAAAAGTAGTCGACTTTAGTCGAATGAAGTTTAGAGGGCTTGGGAATAAACTATACAAATCTTAATCCAAAATTGGTATTGAATCTTTGATCTCAATATGGCGTTAAATCTTTTAAAAGTCTGTTAATGAATGCAATTAGATCAGGTGTTATTCTGTATCAATATATGTCGGGGTGATAGGTATAAACTACACTATGACGTAGATCCTACTGAGTCACAAAATCATCCCATTTCTGAATTCCACTAACTTGTTTCAAATCCTTTGCGAAAGTATTGTCTCACGAAGCATGTATCAAATCTCGATTTCATCATGTCTAGCACAAATATGGAGCAACGTTGAAAAGGCTTACTTTGCAAATGCCACAAAAGCAAAAGATCAAGCTCACACCTTCACTAAACTTAATGCGCGAATTAGAGTACCTGCTATTGAAGGATTGCAACCTTAGTGAATGCTTAACACGAGATGGCCTGATGGGTTCCCTTTGCTATCTTCGCTCACCCTCATTTCAAATAATAAGATTGCTGCAACTAGATTTACTCGTTCCTACGAAGTTTTAAGGCTACGCTAGTGTATCAAAATTACTGGATTGTGTGCCCGATGTCACTTATTTGGTTATGACTCGTGACTTTTTTGAGGTTACCACTATAAATTCAAGCAATATATATTTGTATACAAGATAGTGCACGAGTTCGGATGATAATCGTCGATGTTTTTTTTTTTCTTGTCACAATATGTTACGTCCTAATAACTCAAACCCTTTACATGCCATGTTGGTGTAGTTGGCTACAAAGTTCGAGCTTTGCATAACTGACCGAATAGCGACCACAACTCCAGTCCTATAGGTAAAACAAATACCATTGCTTCAAATATTTAGACCTATAAGTTTTATATTTTGTAAAGCTTACTCGTAACATAATGATGACTTGAATGTAGATGTTCTATCAAACCAATGGTCTTGAACCACCAGAAGACTCGTTTGATCATGAAAACCACACTTGCATGGATATGAGAAGCATGCGGGCAGTTCCAAGTCTTTCACAGACTCACCTATTGTGTAAAAGCATTACTCTAGCTTAATTACTTGATTTTTTTTTTTCGTTCTGATACGGGTCATGCATCTTCAAACTGGACGTGTAAATTGCATGATCACCTTACTCTTGCTGCAACGAGAAAGATTGATGTAGAACTGCTAAGAATGCGTCGGGGGTCAATACAATTAAGCATTGAACTCTACCCTGAACCTTACATCATATTATCCATTCAATGGTTGCTTCTATTTTTTTGAGTTTGGTTTGTTTGACATTAAACCTGCATGTGTGAATGGTGAATTTCGTTAATCAATACACTGAGCTATATTTTCATCTTTTTTGATATAATTTTGAAATGTTCCAAAGATGGTTGCAGATGGTTCTTATTGAGGTTAAAAGGTTACTCTATGTTGGAATTTAACAAACTCGGTAACCAGTTTAGCTACGAGTATGCAACAGATGGATCTAGTTTTAGCATATAGATTAACACACAAATTAAACAAGTAATATACTAACCTTTTGTTTATTGATAAAAATCAATAAATGATATAGATCTTGATCTTGAAAACGTAGTGGTAAAATTACCACCTTTACGGTTGCTCACACAATCACGTCAACGGAATACGTCAAGCTGTCTAGACTTGACTTCACGAACCAAACACCACGTGTCAAACCGATTACAAACGCACCCATCGTGAGTTCTTGAACTAATCGAACCAGTAAACCATATTTAGGGTTTGTACCAAAACCCTAATTTATTTAATCCTTTAAAAACCATTAAAATATAACAAACCCTAGTTATGGTTTGTGTATCATCGAGCTAGGAAGAACACCAAACAAAACACCACGTGTAGAATCGTCTAGCAAGGAGGAGGTGTAAAACCAAGAACCCTAAAAAGTTGTTGGTCGAATTAGGTTGTAAAGGGGAAACCAAAACCGAAAACCCTTAAAGGTTTTGGTCGTGCGATTTGGGAGAGGGGGGGGGGACCGATTTAGGGTTTAGGATTTTGTGAGAATAAATGATTAATGAAGTTTAGGGTGAGGGTTTATATAGGCACCCAACCCTAAAGCTTTTGGAACAAGATAAGTATCTTTTCCATATTTATCACAAAATCTTTTTTCTCCCTTCTTCCATTTTCCTTAAACCGAACAAACACCCTTTCTAGAACCCTCTATGGGTCGGCCAAAACAATGGGCACCATAAGGTTTGGGTTTTGTCCAGTTTATTCCCTTGGGTTTTATATTTAATATACCAGTTAAATTTGTTATCAAGAGTAACGTACATTAACGGTCTTATTACAATATTTATTTCGTGAAGTAATAAAACGTATTCTTCGTGTATTAACGTGTGTGCCCCTAATAGGCTCATGTATTTCTAACCGTATAACATGCAGATTCAACTACCATATTCCAACAGCTCCAACTTAGAAGTTGGAGTAGCAGACCTACATTTATACCAACAATAGCAACGTCTAGCAACACACTTATTGTCATAAATCAGAAATACTTGAGATAAAGTTTCAAGAATAATCTCATCTTTTAATGGTTATGTATTACTTGTAATTATCATTTGTTACAGATACCGTTAAACCATGGATATGGATCCAAACTCATTCCATATAGTTTAACCATTTAGTTTCTCGTTATAGAATTAATTCAGATCTACCAAACGTAATCAAGAATCATCTTGAATTACACTTTGGGTGCGGCCACATAATCATCTGATTAATTCTAAAGAGGCGTCATGATATCATTCTGCACATATCAAGTGGAGGAACAAATTCTTTGTTGACTACAAGTGTTGTGGATGCTACTTCACATCACTTTATGATCTCCCAGAGAGCATAGTCTTGTAGTTGAATGTAAGACTCTATTCTGAGTCTCTATGTGTCATAATCACCTTGCATGAGAAGTGGCAACTTTGCAAGAGCATTGTTTTGGGCACTTTCTAGATCTATGGGTCTTGATCTAGGGATTGTTCAAAGAGATAGATCTAGTTTGTTTCTTCTTGATCAAGGTTTCAGAACACCCGCTCTGATGCCACTTGTTGATCCTCTGATTCACATATCTTAAATTAGCTTGTTAAAGCTTTAGTTATCTTAGATAAATCTAAAACAACTCTGATAGAAACCCTGAGTAATATATAAAGATTATGCGGAAACTAATCTTCATACACCAAAAGAAACAATGTAACAGTAACACAAGAACTTTCTCTAAGCTTTCAATATATTGAATGATTCACAAAACAACTATATGTTTTGCCTAAATAACTATGACTTTTCTATCTTGGATGCATCTATTTAACTATGCCGTAATCCTTTTATACACCAAGAAAACCCTAATGGGCTTACAAAACGCATTAAGTGATCATGCTTATCTATTCCTAATATAACTCATGCATATCACATAAGCAATACTAATAAACTAACTAACAATACTAATTTACACTAACAGTACTAATATTGTCTTGACAGTACTAACTATAACTAGCAGTACTAATATTACAACTAGCAGTACTAATGACTTAGTTTATATTCTTCAATCTTCACTAGCAGTATAAATCTTTAATAGCGGTACTAAGTCTATCAGCAATATGAACTTGTAGAATCTTTTAATTCCCAACAATATCTAGTTAGTAGATTCATCATAAAAGATGAAATCCTTCTTTAACTAGGATTGATTATTCTCTAGCATCATGTGTACTTAAACAACACTATGCCTTAAATAATTGGTAAACATTGTTTTAACAGTCATCTAAATCACTCTTAATTAGATAATATCGTTATCAGTCATCTAAACACTCTCAATTAGATACTATTGTTGTTAGCTCATCTTGCTCTCGTGCAAAAGTAACAAGCAGTCTTATACACAATATAATATATGTACATGATGAATCCTTAGTTAAAAAACACAAGGTTTCCATTCATGTATTAAATTATCTCAAGTGAAATATATCATTTAAGACTTTCTCCAATGATGTATTGCATTGTGTTAGACTTAATCACCGTATATGTTTATTACATTAAACATTTATTCCTAGATCGTTTGTCTAATTTCCTAAATTTCCAAGTGAAGTACCATTCCAATCTCAAGGATTAACATCTAGCTTAGATGGAATGATGCCTTCAATATGTTACACAACATATGAATTTTAAAGAAAAATCATAGTGCTCCCACTTGATGTCAGGTGTACTCAGGAGTTATCTTAATTTAATCAAAAATCATATTGTGATTAAACTTAAGATCTCAGCTCCTAGATGCATGATCCAATCCACACTTGGATTCTATTATTTTATATACTTTATAAAGATTATTTTAAACTCATAACCTTTTGATTACACATCGTCCTCGCAAAAGGTAATCATAAAGAAAAGAGTTATAAAACTTAATTGTCATATTACAAATATAGACTCATAACCCTTTTTGATTACACATCGTCTTCGCAAGGTAATCATTAAGGAAAGAGTTATGATTCTTAATTTGCCATATGTCAGATTCAAGAAAATCTGTATGACAATTAGTTATCTTTATATAATTAATGCGTGTAGAAAAAAAGATTTAATCATAGTCAATCGCTTGAGTAAGATTAAAAACTCTTGTCATCAGTCAGGCATTAACATGTATACAATTTTGTCCTTATGAGCCTTTCTTCAAAAGAAACTCATTTTAACCTCACATTTTACAGTTTGGTGAAAGATCAATCAAGCTCAAAACTTTGATTGCCTTTTAAGGACCGCATCTTGTCATTCATGTTTAACCTCAGTATGACATCAACAAGTAAATTCAGAAGGTTATGTATTTTGCTCTTGAATATCTTCAAGATCTATAGGTGCTCCCACATACTTTTATAAGAATATATACTTCTCTAAATACTAAGTATTTAAGAAACAATAAATTGTTCTTAATTGGCACAACAAAATACATTTTACAGTTCTTGTCTTTAGCTTGTTAATAATATGCTTCATAAGATATTAACAAATTTCATAACTTTAATCAAGACATAATGGGATTCATCCCAATCCGTAAATAAATAATGTCTTGAATACCTTATAGGTTGAAACTATATTAAGTATATCCATGACACACGTAAAATTCTAACCTTGATCGATTTGGAGGTAGAGCCATTTAAGTTATCAGAAATCAAACAATATGAATATAGTTTGTTTCAACACATTAGACATACCATAATAATGTGGTATTCTATGAATATTGGAATTGTGAGACTCCATCAGAATTCCTTAGATAACTTAATTCTCTTTGGATCAAATACTCACCAATTAGGTCGAGCCAAATTAAATACAAAGTATTTTAAAACCAAGTGCATGCTATAACGTATATATCTTTGAATAGTACAATAACTCTATGTTCATGTGTTTCAAGAAAACATAACATGTCAAGTATACGTTATGAGTCTTTGAATAATTCAAGGACCTTATTGTTCATGTGTTAATCAAGAAGACATAACAATTTTACTACTTACTTTATGTTATGAGTCATTGATAAATTCAAGGACTTTATAATTATGTCTTAACAAGAACATAATTATTCTAACTAAAGTAATTATGAACGCAAACTCTTGAGTTCAATAGTAATTTCAAGTTAATTTTATACTTCATAATTATGATTATATAATTTAACCATAAGTCTATTGACTAAAACATGTAGTCAAAATGTTGAAGTAGCTTACTATTATATCTTGACATTTAATTGTAATAGGACAACAAACATATCTTGTGTGTTTAAGTCCTAGTAAAATGATTAGCTTCTTTACCTTGCGGTCAACAAAAACCAATAATCATATCGTTATATGTTGTTCCTTGCACACACTTAAGATTTCTTCCACTTGTGTACGGAACAACATTATTTAATACAATACGACACGCGCTCGAAAGTATAAACAATATGATAGTGTCATAGATATTACAAGTAGATTTTGAACCATAACGTTTAATAAGGAATTGTGGATTATTATTCTATAGATAACTTTTCGGAAAGCAACATCGGAAAGGCAACGTGTTATCTATAAAATAAAATGCAATTTTCCTTAAACTACGGTCGTTCATATTCGGAAAGTAATGAATTATTTCAAAGCAAGCTAGAAATAATAAGGGCAACTAACAAAGAAATAAATCTTGTAGCTCCCACTGAAATTGACAACATTAGATGAATGTATTTTCAGTAATAAAACGCAAAACTCCCACTGGATTTGTCAACATTGTAAGTGTTACATCACCAGTAGATAGCAAATAGCGATTTATTTACTTTCCTACTCTCTTAGAATGCCTACAAGTAGCAATGTACTTAGGTATTGAACAGAGTATATGAAGTTCTACTTATGTAGATGAGGGACTAGCCATTCATGCTTTCATTAACTTGAACATTTTAGCATGCAATTCCTCCTTAATCGGTCTGCCTAGCCACAAGGGTGTTTAGCACTATAAGGAATGAATCGAGTCCAAGAAAATTTACCTAGAAGACCTGCTAGCAATTTTCTTTACTCGTTGCGGTTTAAACTCATACATCGTGACAAGTGCAAGATGTCATTATTTTGGTAGCTATAGACAAAATGTACTCTAGTTACACAAAATATTTTATCTTTCAAAGATTTCATAACCGAAAAAGGGTAATGAAAGATTTAAAGTGAGTTTAAATATAATTGAGGAAAAAATTCAATTATAACCCTATCTTATTCTTGTCAACCAATGAGAAGAGATAGGAGTAAGTCTCACTCTTCTTACCAGGAAAAGAGACTATGTTTGTCTTCTTAAGAAAACAAACTTTTGTTTACGAATTATGTTGCAATAACACAATTAATCAGAACATAGAAAGTTCAATTTTAGTATTTTCGATAATTAAATTCTTAAAAGAATTAACTACCCAATTAATTTACTAATTAAGACTAAGATCCAACTTGATCTCCCACTTATTAACAAAGGTCTGACCAATACAAAAACAAGTAGGGCAAGAGGTAAGCGATAAGCGTTAATTGCATTGTTAATGCAACTCTTAGATTTATGAGACACATGACTTTAGTAAATCATATAGTAATGTCATGTACATGTTTTGTCTCATCTTATGCCTCGGGTCCGAGGTCTGACCAGGTAACCCGATTTAAGTCAACCAAAAAAGAACTTGCAAAAATTGACATGAGGTCTTACCAGAGAGAAAAAATTTGCCATGGGTTGGAATGAACCCGAGGTCTGACTAGAGAAGCCAAACCAAATGCACGTGTTCTTAGTTTGGTTGGCATAGACTTAAAATTCCACATAGGGGTATACACATAAGTTTTATAAAAAATGTGACAAAATCATGTACAAAGAAGCATGCAAAACATCTTTGTAGCACAAGTTAAGAAAACGTTTTGTTAACTTTTAATATTAAAAACCTTTTTATACGACATTGTAGTGATCATTAAGGTTCTCGGTAACTCCAATCGAACGCATAAAGAAGCGGAGAAACAGGTCAGCGTGAAGCTTATTTAAAACCTGAATTCTTTAAGAATGTCCGCCTTAAACTTCTCTTATAGTTTGTTCTAGTGGATGAGCCGTACTTCCCATAGATCCATAATGTCCAGTTTTTAAATCAAGAAAACAGGTTTTGTAATTAATTGTCTAGTTAATTTTCTCAAAAAAACAAGTTTTACACGAAACAAATAGCCGGTCACATTGAACATCTTATTCAGGCGTGTAATTACTAGATCATATTTACATCATATTTCACTTTAAGTATTAGTCCGTATTTTATTTGTTTATGCGTGTAACAAGGAATCAAGTAAACAAATAAGCACATTAAACAGACTAAAACTAAAGATGACAATAGTAAACAAGTAAACATCTAAAATCTGAGTTCTCTTGTGAGTCTTCCCCAATTGGAGAACCATAAGACCCTCACTAGGTTTTCATCTATGTGCCTAGATCGCCTCATTTATCACAAAAAGTGATAGAGTAGGTCTTATGGCCGGAAAAAGAAAACAAAAGCAAACTAAATATTTAAAAAGATCTAGTTTCCAAAATAAAAGATTTTATTTTCATAAATAAAAATCAAGATCTTTTAGATATACACTGTCATTTACTTTCCAAAATAATCATTAAATAAAAAAGAAACAAATCTACTAAATTAACAATTTAATTTTAATTCCTTTTTAACATATATTAACAATTAATCATTTTCAAGTTCTAGATCTACCATATTTTATTAGTTATAGCAAAGATTTGCATAATCTTTGCCATATTTTACTAGTAAAATAAAAATAAAATACTAACGCAGCAGATCAAGCATATGTTTTAATATTAGGCGTGTAAACTAGGCGTGAATATTAAAACTAAACGTGTAACCCATAATGCCAAAACGAGTTGCCTCGTGATGCCACTGTTGGGATTGAACAAACTAGGTAACCAGTTTAGCTACGAGTACGCAGCGGATGGATCTAGCATATAGATTAACACACAAATTAAACAAGTACTACAATATACTAACCTTTTGTTTATTGATAAAAATCAATAAACGATATAGATCTTGATCTTGAAAACGTAGTGGTTAAATTACCACCTCTACGGTTACTTACACAATCACGTCAACGGAATACGCCAAGCTGTCCAGACTTGACTTCACGAACCAAACACCACGTGTCAAACCGATTACCAAACGCACCCTTGTGAGTTCTTGAACTAATCGAACCAAGTAAACCCTAACTAGGGTTTGTACCAAAAACCTTAATTATTTAATACTTTAAACCGAAAACCCTAGTTAGGGTTTGTGTATCGTCGAGCTAGGAAGAACACTGGTTGTTAGTCAAATATATATACGTAAAGAGTTATAATCCCGTAAGAATTCTTTCCAAAACACTTCTCAACCAAGAGAAATATAAAGGTAAAAGTCTCACAAAAGAAAACACAATTCGTATATTTTTATCCGGGAAGTATTGTACAACTCGGGTCGTGTCCCAACGAAATCGTGAATTGAGAATTTAAGAATGATTCGGATTCGAGCTTAGAATGATAAAGGATATTTGATTTGTTGATTATACTACAAATGTAATAGCAAGAATTGAAAAACAATTAACTAGCACGAAAAATTAAATGTACAAATTGAATTAAATGCGAACTAAAACTGAAATTTAAAAACTAAAACACAACTTTTAACAAATTTAATATCTAAAAATCACAAATTTAAAATGAAAATTTTAGGAAAAAGAATTAGAATTTTTTATGTATTTTTGAATTTTTTATGATTTTTCTAAGATTTAATGATTTATCAAAAATAAACTTTTTCTAAAAATTAACACTAAAATTTTTCTTTTATTTTTCAAAAATACTAGATTTAAAATGAAAATTAATGCAAAAAGAATTTTAATTTTTCAACTATTTTTCTATTTTTTATGATTTTTTTAAAGATTTTTAATGTTTGAAAATGAAAATTAATTTCTAAAAATATAAAACTAATTCGAAAATTTTAAACAAAAATACTTTTCAGAAACAAGATAAAGTGCAGAAAATATTTTAATACCAAAACGCCCTAATTTTTATCTAATGAATTGAAGTAATTGCAAAAAAATTAATGTGTAAATCTAAGTTGATTTTTTAATAAAAACTAAAAAGATAAGAAAATAAAAAGAATTTTAAATGAAATGAAAAGACAGGACTAAAGTTGGGAAAGAAAAAACTAAGGGTAGGAGGCTAAACTTGTGTAATTTTTTTCACACAGTGTAAACAGGTAACCCTAGACTATCAACTATATACGAAATAGACCCTACGAATTTAGCTTATTTTTGGCTTATTAAAAAGTGGTTTTCAGAAAAAGCTTAAAACTACAAAGTTGTAAAACAGCTTATTCTCTACAACTTTAACAAAGAGACTTCTAACTTTTAACAAGGGAATAAGCTAAAAAATAAGCTGTATGTTTCCTGTTACAGAAACAAGCACTTTGACAAGCTTTTTGAATTTTGGCTTATTTAGAGCTTATTACTTGATGAAATTTAAAACTAAAAGATGCTTATTAAGACTTAAGATGTGTACTAGAGGTTTTTAAACTAAAATCACCCTACTATTAACAGATTAAGCAAGAAAATTAAGATGAAATAAGAGCCTAAGTCTAAATGAACTGTTTTTGAGCTTTTTACTTATAAGCAAAAGAGCTTATTACTGAACTTTAAAGACTGAAATTTTGAAAGCAAGCTTAACTAAGTTCCTTGAACTAACCTAGGTAAAAGGATTTTCAATATATCAACTAGAAATGAAAATCTAATTTGCAAAAAACTGACAATTTCAAATGCTGATAAGCTATTTTAGACAGGAAAAAATAAGCTAGATAAAGTGCTTAATTTTGAAAGCTAAATGATGAAAACTATTAAGCTAATGGAATTCTAAATATAGGCTTAATTCTAAAGTCTATTATCTATTTATGTATGCTAGAGGACTACTTAAAGAATGACTAAGCAACAACAGTTAATACTGTTGTTGCTGATGCAGTGTGCAAGGAACTAATGCAGGCTAAGGGAACACTTTTAGAAACTCATAACTAGCTCATTACATGTGTTCAAATGCACATTATCACAATGTGACCTCTAAAGTGACATAAGTTTCTTAAATCTAAAAAGCACTTAATTCTATAAACTGCCCTGGTGCAAAAGAGACTTATTAAGCTCTCAAACTTTGAATTTTACTCCCTAACTTTTAAAACCTGTTAATCTCTTGTAATTTTACCCTAACTCAAATGAATGAACAGTTTTGACAAGTTGATGATGACTTTAAGAGTCAAAATAGGCTAAACCCAAACACTCCTTAATAAAACTGTCCAAAACTAAAGTAAACCTAAAGTTCATTTAAAACTAAAACAGATTAAACCTAATATCTACTCTTATTTATACTAAACTAATAAGGCTGTTTAAACTTTTAAATGCTTAGCTTATTAGTAATAATAAGCTAGTTTCCTATAGGAGACTTTATACTATACTATGAAAAAGTTTTAAGAAATGAAAGATAGAATTGATTATAACTAGAACAGTATTAAAACTAAAATACCTATAGGCTCACTAAGCTAAAGGAGACAGGATCATTAAGAGGATTAAAGAGAAATAAGCAATGTAGAAATAAGCTATGAATTAGCTAAATGGAAAATAAGAAAAAGTGACCTGAAATTGAAGAGTCTTCTTCACCTAGACATCCAAGTGAAGAGTCTAGGTGATCCTAATGGCTTCCACAAGCCTCTAAACCTTAAAAATCACAATAAGCTGAATTTGAGCTTATTTACTCTTTGTTGCTTGAATATGAACTTAAATCACTTAAGTGATCATGCTGTTGATTACAAATGATTAAAACAAGAAAATGAGTGCTTAATAAACAAAGTTTAACTAAAATTGAGCTTATTAGAAGCAATAAGCTCAAATGAGCTTATTTAGAGCTTATTTGATAAAATCGACTTGAACTTGAAAACAAATGATTAAGAAATGTGTAAACTGAATTGTATTACTGAATTGAAGAAGTACAAGAGTAAAGAACAACAGTACAAGAGCTTAAAGCTATTTAAAAACTTGAAAGAAAAAAATTGCTTAAAATTGAAGGAAAATACAAAATGAAAATTAAAAACAGAAAAACTACTCCTAAAATGAGCCCTATGGCTGCTATTTATAGAGAGATGAAGAAGAGGAGTGAGAAATTCGTGAAGCTTCCATTCATTTGTAGCCCTTGATCATCTTCGAGCAAATATAAGCCGTTTGATCAATTTGATGAGGTGTCCTGGCCAATTATGTGTTGCCACGTGGTTGTTTGTGATTGGGGAGGGCTTATGAACGAGCTTGGGTTTTATAGAGGAGCGGGGGATGGGAAAAATCGAAGTTGGGTTGTGTAAAGTTTTGGCGGGAAATTCTGTTTTGGTGGTTAGGCGGTTACAACAAAAGCGGGTTCAGTTTAAAAGTATGGGAGATGTGCACTTTTGGTCCCTTTCTTTTCCTCCGCCCAATCTAATGTAAAAAGAAGTTTGAACATGGCAATTTTGGCCCTTGTGTTTCTTTGCTTCTTTTTCTTCTTTTAATAAAACAACTTTCCACTACTTACCAACCCAAAAATTTCACCCGAAAATAAATTAAAGCAACTATATCTCCTAACGACACCGCCTTAACACCTAAACACCCACTCCATAAACGCCTTTGATATCTAACTAGCGAGAAGCATTGAATTCTATACTAATCTAATTTACTTAACTTTCTAAAGTTATTCTACATTTGTCAGGTGGAGGCAGAGTGTAAGGAAGATCCTGAGGGTCTGGCCCTCACGTTAGCTGAAAAAGGAGTTATTTTAGCTGCATTGGAGGCTGCTAAAAGTGCAGGGTCATGAATAGAACTTCGTAGAGAACTTCAGGGTCGTCAACTTGTGAAGAAGCTTCTTACAGCAGACCCCATAAATAGTGATGCGCCCGCTGAAGCTTAACGATTTAAAGCTCGAAACTAAAAACATCTAAAGATAGGAGCAGCACTACCCACCACGACCCCTATGAGTTGTGTAACTTTCATTCTCTTGACACAACTCATAGGGGTCGTGGTGGGTAGTGCTGCTCCTATCTGTAGATGTTTTTAGTTTCGAACTTCAAACCGTTAATTTGTCTAGTTGTTTTACTCTTGCATTCACTTCTCTTTCTTGAATATCTATTTCATAAGCTTTTCTGTCTTGAGCTCTGTATATACTAGTAAAAGGTTTGTACATACGAAGAAAGAATATAAAAACTTTTTTTGGTAAAAAGGTGAAATTTATTACCAACACAGAGATATGTTACAACTTATAAGGCAATGGACATGTCCCAGACCTTATTCAAAGAAAATACATTCATCCGTTATCATAAACAACTCGGACAAAACAGAAATCTAATACAATTCTATCTCTGAAACATACATGAATAAGCCACTATAGCAATATTCAGTACATTCATCTAGCCTTAGACCATTAGTCAGAGTAACTAATGTTAAGAACTAGGCAACCATGGAGAAACCCCTTGTTCTTGCTACATTTCCCTCTACAAACACCCACCCTATGATCACTGATCCATAGGGGGCCTCTTTCTAGAGGGCATCACAGAACAATGGTAAAAAAAATCTTTTTCTCACTGAGATCCATCACAATAAGCGACATTCTCCTTATCAGGCATCACTTAATGGATATGAGTTACTTAGGGAAACATCCCACTTGATACATTTCCTAAGCTATTACCAAATCTAAACATCCAAACACCACCAGGATGAGATTTGGCCCATAACTCAGGCATCACCAAGTTGGCATTCCACCATAAGCAGGAAACCTACCTTATGAATTTAGGTGAAGCCTTTAACTTCAGGTTTACACAGCACACTGAGTTTACAACATCCACAAACACCAGTAGGATTAAAACCTAAAGAAAGGTTCCCAAAGTCAACTTATAAGGCCCTCTGCAATTCTCTAAACAGATGCTACTGTGATATCCAGCCATATCCAGCAATCCTTCATTAGTGTAGCAAACCATATTAGAGAATTCAGACCAGGAGAAGATATAACCAGTTATCTATACATCCTGTTATCAGCATCACTATTCAGTTATTCCAGTTTTGCTAATCTCAGTTGCCAAACACCCCTTAAGAGACAGAGCATATTTTAATCTTTCAATCTTGGCCTTTTATCTGATTAATGTACTGATTAATTCCTAGTAAACTTGACACTCCACACTGTCTCAGCTTGTATAGTATTGACATTATGCTTGACTTTAATTGAGACCATTTTTGCCTTGATCTCTTCACAAGTTATCTTAAAAAGCTCATCTTCATCTCTCTTGCAATTGTTAAAAAGCCTTCTATTCCTTTCATGCCAAATAAAGTAAACACTTGCAGCAAGGCATAGTTTCCTTATTACTCCCCATATACTTCCTTGACTCTTGTCTTTACTCATTTCTTCTAATATGTTCCCCCAATTGTCTTCTTTCAACTTTAGCTTGGCCATTCTACAGATCTTTTTCCAAATGTATTGAGCATACACACACTTAAAAAAGAGGTGCTCATGAGAATCAGGTTCTTTGTTACACAGACCGCACTTAAATTTCTTACTTGGATACCACTTTTCCAACCTGTCGTGAGTGCATAATCTTTCCTTAGCAGCAAGCTAAAGAATAAATGTATGCTTTGGAATACAATTTGAATGCCATATGAGATCACACCAGCTAACTTTGCTACTCACATCCTTTCACCTCACACCCTCTCGCGCCGCTCCCCGGTTAGATAATCTCTTTCTCATAGTTACACACTCCCATATTCAACTCCAAAACTGCTCCCCTATCCTCGCGCTCCGATTGACCCTCCTCAACCTCCGGTGGCACCCTTGAATTATTATTTGCAATCCACCAGCGCGCTCGCATATCTCCCCCTCTCGCTCCCGCCTCTCACTCATACACGCCCGAGCAGGCCATTTCCCAACCATCCGCTCTACCTACACCCCCCATAAGAATCACTAATTTGTTCTGGTCTTACGCATACACAGAGTGAGTAAAAAATTTCATTCCAGACAGATAGAGTCCCCATCGGCCTTGTATTCTCAGACCAACTAGAATCCCTTCCGTCTCTATCTCTACCATTCGCATACATGCCATACATTGATACTATGGCCATCCCCAATTATATCTCATATGATTACTAATCCATCCTCTCAGATCAAGAAGACATTTCCATCCCCAACTATCTCTATTATCAGCATTGACATCCCAAACACTCTTGTTTACACACATCCAAAGGTGTTTTACAAGGAGAGTTTTGTTCCAAAGGTGTTCCAAAGGGACTCTTTTCTAGAGGCAATATTCCAAAGGGTGTTTTACAAGAGAGTTTTGTTCCAAAGCTCCAAAGGTTTGAACCCTAATCCTCCTTGATCATTTGGTTTACACACATCCAGCCAAGCCACCTTAGCTTTCCCTTTACAACTATCACCATTATTCCAAAGAAACCTCTTAAAGAGCTTCTCAATGTCATTCACAATAGTCTTTGGAAGAAGGAAGACAGAACCCCAATAAACTTGCATTGACCCCAAAATAGATGCTATCAGTTGAGCCCTTCTAGCATAGGATAAACTCTTGTTCTTCCAATCATTTAATTTTTGACTGACTTTATCCACCAATTGTTTGCATTCCTTAACACTAATTTTCTTAGTAATCAAAGGCACACCCAAGTATCTCACAGGAAGCTTGCCTTCTTTAAAAGGAAAAATACTACTGATCTCCCTTTTAGCATCCTTATTTAAACTGCCACAGAACATAGTACACTTGCTAAGATTAGGATATAAACCAGACATAGCACTAAATTTATTTAAGGCATTCCTCAGAATGGTCACGAAAACCTTTACACATGACATAAACCTAATCAATTCATTGAAATATCATAATGGGTGATCTTCAGTTGTCTGCAACTAAAGTGGTATTTAAAAGTGTTGTTCTTCATTATCTCATTCTTCACAATCAAGTTTACCATTTCCATCACCATAGTGAAAATATAAGGAGATATGGGATCACCTTGTCTCAAACCTCTCCCACCTTTGAAGTAGCCATATCTTTCACCATTTACACAGATTGTAAACTTGGGAGTAGAAATGCAGGTCATAATCCAATCAGTCATTTTACTAGGAAAACCAAACCTTCACATTATATCTTTCAGAAACTCCCAGCTGACTGTATCATAAGCCTTCTGAATATCAATCTTAAAGGCACATCTCTTAGGGCCATTAATACAGTTATACCCTTTTAAGAGTTCTTGAGTAAGAAGAATGTTATCAGTAATAGCTCTCCCAGGGACAAAGGCACTTTGATTCTCATCTACCATCTGACTAAGAGCAACTTTGATTCTGTTGGTAAGGATTTTGCTTATGCACTTGTAAATAACATTACAACATGCAATAAGTCTAAAATATGAAACTTATAAAGGAGTTAAGGATTTAGGAACCAAGCTAATCAGTGTTAGCATTAACCTCACCCAGAAGCTTCCCTGAAGAAAAAAACTCTTTAATAGCATCACAAAAATCCATTCTGATAATTTGGCAAGACTTCTTATAGAATTTAGAAGTAAAACCATTTGGATATGGAGCTTTATTGTCATCAATATCAAAAAGGGCTTTTTTGATTTCTTCTTCAGTAATCTCTCTAATCATAAAATTGGCTTCATTCAAAGAGATTGTCTTTTTAAACAGAACATTATCTTCTTTATTCAATTTAGTAACATCAGGAATAATACCCAAAAATCCCTCAAAGTGCTTCACAAATTAGCCAGGAACCTCACAATTTTCATACCTTTTGCCATCTTCTGCACATATAGACATAATTCTACTTCTATTAAGCCTTCCTTTAAGAAATTTGTGGAAATATGCAGAGTTCTTGTCCCCTTCTGCCAACCAAGTAACTTTAGCCTTTTGTCTTAGCAGTTTTTCTTCATCATCAGCAGCTTCATTGAACTTATTAAGAACATTTACACCTTCAGTCCTTAACATTGTATTTGTAGGATCTTTATCAATCCTACCTTGTATTTCACAAAGCTTAGCTTTAAGATCATTAACTCTTTGGAATAGATTCCCATTCTTCCAATTTAGTTTGTTTAAATGTGGCTTTAAGACTTTTAGCTTCTTGACAAGCTTATACATAGCATGACCCTGGAATAGTAGTATCCCAATTCTCCTTGGATCTCCTCTTAAATTCCACTTTATCAAGTGATATAATTGGCTAATATTGAATGATTTCTTTTCTTACCATAGCTTGGGAAATTGTAGGCATAGCAGGGCTTTGATCAGAAAATCCATATGGGAGAAAGATAGCACTAGCATTATTGTAGTGAGTTAAGAAATCAGGATTAACATAATTCTATCAATCTTTTTTAGAACAGTGGCATTAGGATTCAGCAAACTTTTTGTCCAGGTAAAGTGTAATCCAGAGTAATTGATATCTTCAAGCTCATTACCATTTACACAATCCTGAAAATCAATCATATCTTGAGTGAAATTAGACACACCTTCTGAATGATCTTCCAAATTTAAGTTGACATTAACATCTCCCATGATCACCCAAGCAGACTTCCCAACCACTCTATTATTCAGACTAAGCTCCTTCCATAATTCTTTCCTGTCTCTACCTTTATTCGCAGCATAAATGAAAGTGTAGAAGAATATAGCATGAGAACTTAGGAATTTTACCTTATATAGCATTGACTGTCCAGTAGCATTCACCAAAGTGCAGGTCACATTATTACAGTCCCAACCCACAACAATTCTGAACCCTTCATATGCTATCTAAACATTATTTTAGCCATAAACACTACCAAAAACACACTTCATACATAAACTTTAACAATTTTGTCTTTCTTAATATGTGTCTCTAGCACAATAAAAATATACTTAGTTTTTCATTCCTGATTAAATTCTTAACTTCATTTTATTTAGTGAGCTTTCCTAGCCCCCTAATGTTCCATGCAGCAATATTCAGTTCCATCACTAAACTTTTGTAAGAAGATCATTCCCAGTACCAGATACCTCATTAGCAGTCATGAACTTTGCAATTCTAGATCTACTAAAATAAAAATCATTGTCATCCAATTCTATATCTGTTTCTGCATCAGACAAATCATCATTTATTCATCATGTCCTCTTTTACAGAATTAAATTTCTCGTTAAAGTAGACCATCATTTCCTTAGACCACTTGCTAGTAGCTGCAGATGAGGGAGGCAATTCCATCCTAATGTATTTATCTACTTAAGCTTTTTCTTTGCTATTCAGCTTCTTTGCAAATGAATCATCTTCAATTTATTGCAACACAGAAAATTTGTTTGCTGTACTCCTGACATCATGTATTACTTTACTATCCACCTTCTATGCTTTTCCTTGAGCTTGTTTAGGAGTTGTAAAGCTGTCATGTGCATTTTCCTTATTCAAGTTATCACCCTTATTAGCATCTCCTTTCTTACTTATTTGCCTATAAACAAATTTCTGTTGTCCATACTGCTTGGCTCCAAACTTATTATTGTACTTCATATTCCTCTTTCCTTCATTGACCATTTCCTTCCTTCCACCCACCTTCTGAAAAACATCTTTGTCCTTAGAACTATCTTGAGCATGTTCCTTATTACTGACTTACTTAGGACAAACATCATCAGCATGTCCAAACACATTACAATGAGAACATGCAGGGGTTTCCAGTCATACTCTACCTGCACCTTTTTCAGTAGCGGTTTGGCTAGACGTGACGCAAAACCGGTTTAACCTGTTTTTTCCCCCCGGTTCGTTTCAGTCAACAGGAACCTGTTCGATCAACGAATCAGTCGAAACCGGTTTGGGGAAAACCGGTTCCGGTTTGAAACCGGTTTGGGGTGCGGTTTTTGTCGAACCGGTCCCACCGGTTAACAACCCAAACCGGTTTTGACTATTTTTTTCGTGGTTTTGTACGCTATAAAAACGCTCTTTTGAGGCCCGAAACGACCCCGAAAGGCCAAAAAGTGACACAGAGCCTTGCCCGTTGGGTCGTTTCTGAGTGACCATGCGAATTTCAGCCAAATCCGCCATAGAAATTTGTTGCCGTAAAATAAATTTTGTTGCCGCAAAATGAATTTGTGGCCGAAAAATAAATTTCTTGCCGAAGTTTAGCTCGTTGACCGCATCTCTATCGAAAACTCTCCTTCACGGGACCTCTCACAATAAAAAAGCTAAATTAAAAAAAAAAACGGTTCGGGTTGAAACCGGTTTTTCAAACCGGTTCGAAAACCCGGTATACAAACCGGTCGAAACCAAGAAAACCCAAACCGGTTCCAAACCGCCGTTTTGGCCTCAAACCGAAACCGGTTTGGTCAAACCCGGTGTTGACCGGTTCGGTTTTTCGGTTTCAAACCGGTTCCGGTTTTTAAAACCGGTTTTTTGTGCACCTCTAGGTTTGGCTCGTTTCCACCTCTAGTTATGAACTAACTTATTTCTAACCACAAAATTTAATAACACCAACAAGAAAGTAGTAGCCAAAATTGAAAACCAAAAAGATTTACAGATCACAAGCAACTAATTTTTGCTATATTTTTTTACATATCATTCTACACACAATAATATTATATGATTTTTTCTTAACATTTTATCTCTCTTTATGTAAACCATCAATTCCGATACTTGTTAGGATCCTGTGAGTAATAATAAAAAGTAGAATAGTAGCAGGGAATTTAATTTCTACATTTATTTAATAAATCATTTATAATGCATATCACACGTGATAAACGAATCCTGATGGATGCTTGGGCCTATCTATCACATGATACTTCTCCAAGCGACCATAAGCGAAACTAGTAGGGTTACTAGTGGGTACCGAGTCACCTCTAATCACACCATTTTATTCATAAGTTATTAACCCACATAATTATATTTATTTAAAAAAAGAAAAAAAGAATACAAGCAAAGAGAAAGGGGAAACAAGGAGAGAGAAAGGAATAAAGGAGAAAAGATAAGCAGTGTGGGAACCAGCTTCTCATCAACCAACAACCACCCGCATCCACCCGCGATGGTGTTCACGCTGGCACTCACACCAACCAGCATCCACCATCGGGTGGGGTTGCGGATAGTCAATATAATGCATCTACGTGTACATAATTCATATACTTGCGAATCAAGAAGAAGGGAAACTGCCAACAATAAATGTTGGATTACATATTAGTCCTAATAGAATGTAACCTATAATACTTATTAAATAAACTTAAAATATATCGCAAATTTAACACCACGTTGAAATATGTCATAATCTAAAAGCACTCCATCAAAATATAATAGAAAGTATTGTAAATGTAAAAAACAAGAACATAAGAATGAGAGAGGAAGAGAACATTCTTATTATGAGATATCTCACAATGGTTACATAGAGCCACTATTTACAGGGCTAATTAGGCAAGTTATAATAGGTAACTAAATAATGGAGAATCATTCACTAAATAAATATTTCATAACACTCCCTCTTGTATGTTCGCCATTTATTACAAGCTATCAATATGATGCTTCAGAACCAATGTTGTATATAAAATGTCTTGTTAATTAAAAACCTTATCAAGAAAAACTCATTGGGATAAAAAAAAACTTGAATAAGGGAAAAAGAGTGCAGTGTTTATAATACTCCCTCTCACTTTGGTGTATATATATTCTTCAAGCATTGAGTGTTCATCTTATGAATGAGTTGCTAAAAAACCATTGTTGTTAACGCTTTTCTAATGAATTCCACCAAATTGTTGGTGATATGAATAAATCCTGCAAAGATGACAAAATAAATGTGTATCTATATATTGTTAATACAAATAAAAATATACAGTTTCGTTACACATATTAATTTTGAAATATACATCAAAGCTTTTGTTGCACTTATTTATGGTACCAGAGGACCAATTATTTCTTAGAGACATGTGTAAAAGCAATTCATATATTCACTCAATTTTAACAAAAATGAGTTCTTGAGAACTCTATTAATTGCTTCAAGAAGATTTTGATCCATATAAGGATCTACTCAATTTTAGCAACAACAAAAAATCTTGAGAACTCTATTAATTGTTTCTAGAAGCCGAAGTTGCTAGACATACTTGAGGCATTATAGACCACTCATGGATTACGAGAGATCGAATATAACTCATTTAGGGCAAATCAAATACTTCTATAGTATCGGCCTCAATAAGTTGTTTACATCCACCTCGAGACAATATGTCTCTTAATAATCAACTTCATGCTTTTGTGAATTTATTTAATTCACAATTTATGTCTTAAAGCACATAACTTTAGAACTCTTATTTCGGTTTCATACAAAGACTGATGTTTATCCAATAGATTTTACACATTGATGTGTATGAACTTCATGTTTTAATACTTTTCGTATCATCAAGAGTTTGCCTCTTTTCATGTTGGCTAATAATTCCGTTAAGTGCACTTTTGGATAATAATTCATTTATGATCCTCATTATGCATAATAACAAGCACTATATTGTTGTAGACAAATTTATCGACGTCGTTTTGTTTTGTTTCCATTTAATTCCAGACAAGATAGAATTTATTGAGATCTCATCAGTTATCTGAGGTTCTTTGGAACCTTCATGTCTAGTGTCTCATTATGAGACTACTATGGGGTCTTTTATACCTCAACCAACCATCTTTTTTCATGCTTCATATTTTTCATTGAGGATTTTATTTGGAATCTGTGGAAACTAGGAGGGGTTGAATAGTTTACAGGTTAATTGACCGGTTTAAAATTCTTTGCTTATAAAATAGTTTGATTCGAGTTATATGTCAATAAATCAACAATATGAATCACAACAAAAACTATCTAATGTAATGAACTAAATGAACAATAATAATATAAAGAGATAAGGAAAGAAACGATCAAACCAAGACACCAAGATTTATAGTGGTTCGGCAACGAAGCACCTCTTCGTTCCTACTCCACTCCCCGAGTACTCCACTCGAGATTTCACTATGTCAACAAGCTCCCTTTAGGCGGAGAAAATCGTTTACACGTTGCATACTTTCTTTTTCGACACTAAGCTCGATGTCGAGTCCTAATCTTAGCTAGAACCAATCTAAGACTTCACTAAGTCTTTACACACTCACAAGATATATACTCTTGGATTGACACACAATCCAAATCACACCAATACACAATTTACATAATTAGATCTACACACAATCCAATTTACACAACTAGTCAAAGATAATATAATAAAGACTTGTGATCTTGAAGAGGAAGAAAGAGACCACTTGACAACAAATCGTATGTAGAAGAATACGATTGTTCTTCTTTTGCACTTGATTAGAGGAAGAAGGGAGGAAGAAATAATTAATCACTTGAAACAAGATCAAGGTATGTTAGTGATCAAGATATGTGTTTTAGAAAGAAAGAAAGAAGAGAGAAAAACAGATCTGAAAAAAATCATGGCAAGAGGTTGTGTTTTTTAGATGGGGTGGCCCAGTATTTATAGGGGACAAAAAAAGAGCCGTTGCTGACAGCGGTCCTGGCGGTCCCTGATATATAAGGGGGCCGCCAGGCCGCCGTAGACTACGCTCCCCTTTTTGTCTTTTTGTGGGGAAGATGTTATCTGTTTTAGAACCTTTCATTTGGGGGGGGG